>JAODAL010053772.1:0-25056 GCA_025379985.1 Phyllomedusa bahiana
ATACTCTAAACTCAGCATCTTAAAGAAAAAGGACACAGGCGGGAAAAAGATGTATGTCACTAGCTTATGCGTCCCCGAAAGGGGGGCATAACCTTGTGACGATCCCTTAAGCAGCAATTTAAACTGCTTTATTAGCAGCAGCTTCTTCACTTATCAAAACTTTTTTGGAAAGTGGTATCAATTACTGTGTTTCAATCCACAAGAAAAAACCAGTAATGATTACCTTTTTAAACACAAACAATTTAGATAACTAAAAAAAAAACACGGTAAAAAAAGGCACTTTTCAAAAACCCCGAAAAAAAAATTCAATCAATTGAAATACAAAAAAATAAATCTTTGACACTAAATAATACACTTGTATAATGCCCCGCAGTTCTGAAACAAAAATGGCCCCCATGTGGTTGGTGACCGTTTTACATGAAATTTTTAAAAAATTGTGGGTTAATCAAAGGGGACTTGACATCTCATTGTTTATACTGTAAAGAGGGGATACCCACATGAAAGCGCTGTAGGGGAAAGTACATCATGATTTAGATGGTTTCAAGCTGGGGAGAGGGGGTTAAGAAGGAAGCCGTCTAGTAGTTCAAATATATATAGTGAGACTTACGCCCATCCAGCTGTCACTAGTCATGGTCCCCTTTGGTAAAGCAAACAGGACCCAACACACCAACATAGGTCTTTTTTTTAAAACTGGCCTAGTCATTTTAAATTTAACCAGCTTAAACAAATCAGGTAAATATAAACGAACAAAATAAAACAAACCCCCTTTGGCCATCTGGCCATTTAACTAAAAATAGAGTTTTTCCTTACTACTGGGGGCCTGTGCCTACCACACGCCCCCCAAAACCTAGTCTTCGCCAGCCCCTTATTCAGCCCCCCCTTAAACCCTATGGGGGTAACCGAAGCATCCTCCTCAGCTCTGCTGTTGCTCCCAATCTCAGGTAGCCAACCACACCCAGGGCTGGGACAAGGTATTCTGGTGCCTTAGGCAAATAAAGCTCAAAGAGCCACCCCCCCCCCCACACCCCAATGTAAAATTCAGCCCACTCCATACCTCTTTGCGCTCCCTTTACTGCCTGGGATGAAGTGTAACTTAGGCGGTCGCTTACCTTCGCCTATCCATCGTCCCAGCCCTGACCACACCTCCTGAACACCTGGAGTAACAGGCTTTTACTAGACCGCCAGAGACCTGATAAAAGTCTGTCCTGCAACCCGGGAATGCCACCAACACTACCGTCTTTCCAGAAAAGCCAGCCCATACATAACCACATAGCAACTATTGCAGAAGCTACTGCAAGTGTCAGTAACCTGGAGTCACTGACCCAATATAGCTGTATTTTCCCTACTGAGACCAGATCCACATTGCAGAAATGTGTAACATGTGCAGAAACACTCAGCACATAGTACATAAAAATAATAATGTGTACATGTGTAAATTATATGTGTTCATTTACATTTTTACCCACTACAGTGTGCACAGGTAGATTATTTCTCCCTTTTGTGCACATTGTAGTGGCTAAAATGCAAATAAACACACACACACACAATATATACATAATATATATTATTTATAAAAATTATATATATATATAAAATATTTTATATATATAATATATATATATATGTGTTGTGTGTGTGTGTATTTTTTTGGGCATTTTAGCCCCCTACAGTAACCCTGTAGACTTTCATTAACCGAGGTAGACTTTCATTATTATTTTGATGTACTATGTGCATTAAATATTACAGAGAGTACATATCAAAGACTCATACATCCATTACCCTCACATGCACAGAATTTTACCTGCAATTGTTATCCCCCCAAGAGACAGTGGTTATAGTGCTGCACGTGGCCTTTCATGAAAGAAAATCTAAAATATATACAGCACATTCAATGAATGCATAGATGTGAAAATGATAATTTCTTCTAGAAATTTCCATATGTGCTTATTGTTTAAAAAACATGTAGACTGCAATTTTAAATCTTGAAATTGTGTTATTTTTACCTATCACATTCACCCAATAGGTTTTTCTGTTGTACCTTTGTACAAGTATATCTATTGAAGTTTTGCATTGTTCATGCACAATATAAGCCTTGCAGGCACATTCAGATACCATTCTGTTCCTTCCCAGCTAATATTGTAATATTCTAAACATTTGAGCCTCCTCACAGCTGTTTTCATAGATAACATTTGAAAGAATCAACTTTGCCAGGCAGATATTCTGTGATCTTTTGGATTGTCTGAAGCATACTATTAAGCATTATGTTAGATTTAAATGCTATCCGAGAAATGTTTACAAAATGCCATCTTGATAAGGAACATATTAAATATTTAGAGTCATGAGAATGTAACAAGGCATCATGTTGTGTGTAAATATGTTATTTAACATTTAATGATTTGAAGAATAAAAGATTAGACTGAAGATGTGATGTTCTGTGAATTATGTTAGTGAAGTTATGGAGTAATGCAGGTTTTTCAGACTCTAAGATAATATGTGAAATGGATCAGGGCAATTGGGTTCAGTTTCAGGCCATGCCATTTACTAACAAGTGTTGCCAATGGAGGAGAAAATAAATATATCCATTGCTTATTTTTTCAATGCACTAAATAGCAAACATGTACAGAGGATGAACAGCTGAGCTTGTCAGATTTTGCAAATTTTAGTTTGTCAGCACATGCATGACATTTTGTAAGGGCTTCCACAAATAGGACTTTTGTTCCTGTATTTACAGTAACTGCCCATACAGATGAAACCCACTGAACTCTCAACCTGTTTATTTCTTAACAATCTACTCCCCTTAGTCCCAACAGCAGCAAACCAAAGAGGTATTTAAGCATTTGTGAACAGGATGGACATATGGAAATTATAAACATTACAGATATGTCCATCAACTAATTAACAAGGTGCTCTTCCTTTAAATAGCTAGAAAACCAGCATGCAGTTTCTTATAATGAAAATAAAGGATAGCTGGGGCTGGATAATTGCGCTGTAATTGGGACAAAGGAAAAACAGATTTTCCTTTAGAAATCAACACTTCCCTCATGTTCCATCAGCAGCACAAGCAATAGGGAACTCCTCACTGATGGACCGGAACACATTTTTAAGGGCCACGCTTCCAACATCTGAAGGTTCATAATATGATTGCTTAACAAAAGTTAGTTGTGGGCTCCATAAACCACACTACAAATTTGATTCAAGGGAATAAGAGATTTTTGTTAGGTTTTAAAAACGAACAGCAGGATCGGCTTTCACAGAAACTGGAGGTTTGCTATTCTGGGAGATAAATGAGAGACTGAATATTCTCTATTTCACAATCTTTGTGTATTTAAAGGCCTTACCCTTAATTCTGAACTTCCAGGGTGGATATGTTTAGCCCCTTTTTCTGCATCATCATGTAGAGACTCCATCCCTGTCACCGCCTCCCTGTCAGTCACAAATCAAGAAGATCTTTATATAGGCCTTCTTTGTGGTCACTGACCTTAACTGTGACCAGAGGCGTAACCAAGCTCTTGGGTCCTAGTGCAAAAAGTGAAATGGGGCCCCCCAGTTACCATGTGCCATTTACAATATTAGTATAGCAGGGGCCAGTCAACTTCCAGGTTGTCAGGCCTATGTAGAGGCTGGAGGAAGATTCCCATGAATCTTTTAAATGAGCCTATATAAACAGACTAGTATAGTTGCTATTACAGAACATAGTTTGTACAGGTCTTTTTCATTGATCACTGAGTTCATAATAATAAAAATAATAATAATAATAATAATAATAGAAAATCTTTATTTATATTGCATCAACATATTCTGCAGCACTTTACAATATAAAGGATATAAGTACAGAAAAAACAAAATGTTACATAGTTAAAAGCAATTTACAGCTCAGACACAAGGAGTGACAGCTCTGCTCGCAAGAGCTTACAATCTATGTGACCCTTTTAATGAGGCAAAGTCACTTAAGAAATAAAAAGTATAGTGGCCATTATTATGGCTTGATTTTAAAGGTCTTTGCCGGTGGTCACAGATCTTGATCCTTTTCTTAGATTGTGTCAGAGAAACCCTCTAATCCATAGAAAGCTAGTTAACCTCCAGGCTGTTGGGATAAAACTTTTAGGCCATGACAGAGTTCTAGGTCTTGCATTGGAGGCCTCATCACCTGTAATGGTAAGGTGGCTGCTACTGTGACTTGGTTATATGGGTGTTCCTGGTTGGTCTCCGACCTTGACGGTGACTCTGTTCTTGATAACTTTCAGACTGTGGCATAACTTTAGGGCTTGTATTGGAGTTCTTATAAGCCATAACAGTAAAATAGCCTATGGCTTACAGATGTAGCAGAGTACAGCATGACAGAGAAACCACGTCTTGGTTGTGATATCTGCTCTGATCTGTAAAAAAAGGCCATTGAAAAGCATTGAAAAAGGTGAGATAACATTCTGTGCCGTGATATCACGGTGCAATATCTGTTCTGTTTAGCATTGAAACTGATGCTGTTCGTGGGCTACTTCACAAAGCCCTCTAAAACATTGAAGGGTTTGTCAACCCCCAGGCTGTTAAATTGAGACTTTTAGACCATGGCAGAGTTCTAGGCCTTGTTAGCTATAATGAAAAGATGGTCATTACTGTGGCCTAATTAGAAAGGTTCGCCTTGACAGTGATCCTACACTTGGACTACTTCAGGAAGTCCTCTAATTAAAAATAGAGATAGCCAACCTCCAGCCTGTCATGTTAAAAAGCTTAGACCATGGCATAGCTCTAGGTCTTCTATCTGGGGGAGGGAGACTACTAACCATGACTCCTGAATCGGAGGCAGAGCTTCTCTAGCTGAACTGGTATGACGGCTATTACCACGGTTCAGTATTACCTGAGTTTCATCAGTACCTCCATGTCAGGGAAACTGGAAGGAATATGAAGACCAGCATGAATCTCCATGGTATTGACAGGCTCTTTATTGCCTAGGTAATGTTTCTTCTGTAAAGGAAACAAGACCTCTTCATCTTAACTAATTACCACAAGATCCATCTCTAGCATCACCATCTCTGAGTGATCTGATAGGAGATATCCAGCTGCAGTAACCATTCCCTTGGCATAGATTAGCCTTGGTCTTTTGCTTGGCCACAGTGTTAAAAGCCACATGCGTTGATTGCTGGTAGATGTGCGAGGTGTTTACTAACCATCTTGTGACCAATCCTACCTCTGAAGGGGAGAAGATCAAGTGCCTCCCTGTTTGTTTATGAACTGGACATGCAGTCATGCCTTTTTATTGTCCAACCTCTTACAGTCATTCCTCTAAGCTGCTGAGGTGGAGAGTGCTGGAGAGTTGAAATTAACCCCAAGTTGTACACTGGTATTTGTTTCAGGTATATTCCGCAATCAGAGTGAGATTAGAGATGGGCGAATTGATTCTAACGAAGTGGAATTCGTTTAGAATTTCAGTAAAACTTCGATTCTGAATGAAGTGATTCGCGGGAACGAAGTGTGTTTTTAATTGATAAAATGGCTGCAAGGAGCAAAGAAGTCTGGGAGGAAGAAAGGAGGACCCTCAAAGACATGTGCAGAGATGAAGCCAATCAGAGACCGGCGGGATTCTGTGATGTCACCACACTATATAAGTCTGGACGCGACACTTGCAGTTCACACTCCCTTTTCTGTTTCCGTGTTGTAGCTGCTGCAGTAGCTTAGTAGATCTTCCACAAAAGAAATAATTTTATACAAGATTTTTTGAGGGGTGTAAAGCTTTTTCAGGACTGTTTCTTTCGTTTAATTTTTGATTTTGAAAGGTTTTGGAAATTGAAGTCAGGGTGCATCCAAATCGTGCATAAAATTTTTAATGTATTGGTCGTTCTGGGCACGGAAATTTCCAAGGGGTTTTCAAAAACTATTTTGCTGTTGATTCAGAAAAAGAAAAACTTTTTAAAATTTCCACTCCCATTTAATTTTGGCTGGTTTTTTTTGGAAAATTTTTTAAAAGGGGTTATTAAGGTGTTTGTGCTATTGTAGTCAGAAAAAGAAAATGTGTTTTTCAAGCCAAAGAAGAATTTTTTCCTGTTATTTCTATAGCTTTATTTTATATCCAAGGTTAATTAAAGCGTTTTTTGTTTTTTTTAGTCAGTAAAATCCACGTCTTTTTAAACACGGCACATCAAGTCATTTTTCCCTGGCATTTGTGGAGCGCATTTTTTTCCAGGTTTAATTAAGCGTGTTTTGTTTTGTAGTCGTAAAAAAAATTTGTTTTTAAAAAAGAAAAAAGACATTTTTCCTGTGCATAATTTATTCGAAGGTTAATTAAGGTGTTTCTTTTTTTGTCAGTAAATTTACTCGTTGTTCTAACCCCACAAAAATTTAATTTTTTGTGCTCTTTTTCTTTTGCGAAATTTATACAAGGGTTAATTAAGCGTGTTTGTGCTATTGTAGTCAGAAAAAATAAACTGTTTTTCACGCCAAAGAAGAAATTTTTCCTTAGATAATTTATTCCAAAGGTTTAAAACCCTGTTTGTGCTTTATATTCATTAAAAAACCGGTGTTATTAAAGGACTTAAAGAAAATTTTTTCTGGCCCATTTGTGGAGTGCAAATTTATACCAAAAAGGGTTTATCAGTTCTTGTGGGTTATTTGGGTCAAATTTGGTGTGTATTTTATTTACAGATATCTGTAGTCTGTAAATTTTTTTGAACAAACAGTAGTCAGCAGAGAGGTGGCAGGTTTTCAAAAGCGAGTGGCGTGGCAAAAAATTCCCGGAGCAGGCAAAAAGGCACGCACAGTAAGGGGACGTGCGAGGGGTGAATGGGTAGGCCAGAAAATGCCGGTGTCATGTAGCGGTGTGTGTTGATCAGCAACCCCAAAGGTTCTTGATTGGTTGGTGGGGCATAAAAATTTCCCCCCATGAATCTGGGGAACTCTAGTGGGGGGTGTGTCAGTTTAAAACCCTTGTTGGATGGCCCGGGAAAAGGTCGCGGCCTCATTCCTAACCCCCCTTGCCTGTTGGGTCCCTCAGCCCGAAAAAATAATTGTGGTCGGGGGGGTCGGCCCCTATACAGCGGGAAAACCCCAATTTTGGGGCAGTCAGCATACTTGGCAAAGAAGGGGTGGGGCAGCACCCCTGTTTTGCAGTATTGATGTGGAGAGGGATGGGAGGTTTTTTGGCGGGTGGCAGCCTCTGATACCAAGCCGTTAAGGAGGCGCGTGTGATCAAAACCTCATAGGTATAAAATGGTGGGTTGAATCGAGTTTTGCGTTATACCCGTTTGTTCAAATGCAGATTATGGAACTTGAACTGAAGGAGACCATAACTAAGGGAATGTTTTGGTGCTTTTTTTTTATTCTGTGCATTTTTATTGATTAGTACAAAATGGAATGGGGAAAAACAAAAAAGAAAAAAAAGAAATGCTGCAAAACGGTTTGAATGAAACTTCTTCGTATGAAGAATGTGAATCGTATGTCAACTCACAGAAACTAAAAAAAAAAGTCCCCTTTGGGGGCCCCCCTTTTATTTGGGAAAAATTAATCCCACAGATTTCAAGTGGTTTAAGAATGAAGTTGTAAACATTCATTTGTTTTATGGCGATAAAAAAGGTGATAAAGGAAAAGTTTGCTGAACATTACCCGGTGTTCAGATTTTTAAAGCTGGGAATTCTTTAGCTGCATTTGTAATGGAAAAGGCTCCTCACACAATGCCCAAGATATTTTAAAAAATAATATATTAAAATTTTTTAGGTTTAAGAAAGGTTTCCTTAGCCTCGTCGTCATATGTTACCGTACTTCTTGCCTTGTCCCCTTTACCCGATCCTTGCGGTGTCCCCGGTTTAAATTTGCCCCAATTGGTTTGCCTTACTTTTGAACTTGCAACCCTTGGGGGCAGCAAGAAGTTTCGTCAGGGGTAGGACCTGGTGACCCGCCGCAGAAGTCCCTCCCCCTTTGCGGGGGTCTGGTGAAAACCGGGACTACTTGACCCCCCCCTCCCCGGGTGGCTCTTGCCATCGCTTGCGGGGGTCCAGTGGATCCCCCCCGTGTCCCGAAAATGATGAGTGGAATGAGATATTCATCCCGTAGTCCCGGCGTTTACAAATAGCGCTGTGCATAAAATGGCCTGAGCAAACGGCAGGTGATGGCCACATTAAAATTAACAGGGGTGTACCTGCCCCTTGGATCATCAATAAAACCTTAATGCCTTTCTTGTTCTAGAAACGTTAACATATGGAGGCTGGAAATTTCCTTTTTTTGGAATGTCACATATCAGCCCCATGTTGGGGAAGGCCCCCTTTTGCCGCTAGATGTCAGATGTCATCTGGGAGAAAAATGATGACCCTAGTGTGTGGTCAAACATGGTCGGTAGTGACACAGATTTCTGTGGTCCGCGGGGGACTCCCGTGTTTATGTCCCCCTTTCTGTGCTGCGATTGTGGGGGGTTTGGTAATATACTTCTGGTTTTTGACACTATGGTTGGGTTTTTTGCCCTACTTTTCTTTTCCCGCTGGTGTGACTTTTTCTTGTCAGGCTGCGTTCCCACTTTAGTTTTTTGGTCAGTTTTGCCCCCGTAAGTGCCCAGGGAATTTTAGAGTGAAGCGGTTCTAAGAGCGGCGGCAGTCATGTGCATGTCATAATAAAACACAGCATTGTATGAAGACCAAACCAAGCTCCCTCTGCATATTTAAGCATGGCACAATGTTCTACAGCACTCTACAGGCTCTGTGCAGCCAGGAAATAGCTGTTTTTTATGCGATTTGTCCCAAAGTAATTCGGACCGAAACTGATTTTGTCAGAAAATTCGGCGAAGTCGGCAACCGAATTTTTGAGAAATACGCCCATCTCTAAGTGAGATACATGTGACATGAGCAGGGTCTAGCGAAGCTGAACAGTGAAATGCACATCTTTGAACTCCCTTTCCCTTTAGGATTGATAGTTTTTTTGCTGTCTGGGAGCACTACTTATTCAACCTTACAGATAGCTATTCCACCTGAGCAAAACCTTGCAAAGGTCATAGATGCCACAGAGCCCCTGAAATTATCACTGCAGTCAATATCTGGACCAGCACCCAGAACTCTGATAGATCAAGAGGTTGAAAGATACTTCTGAATTCTATTTTTTTTACAAGATTCTCCTTTGTTTGTTACACACACTGTGTTCTTAAAATGAAGTCCCTCTTGGTGATGTCACTCCCTGCTTTCTGTCTAATCTGGATTAGCACTTGAGCAGATACAATCTTTTATCTCCTGATCAAGGTGATATCAAAAGACTAATGTACTTGGGAAAAAAAAAAACTCTTAATTTGATGTTCCCTCCATGTTGAAAGCCATAATCATTGTAGTGAGACAACCTCTTTAAGTAGCAAGGCTAACTTTGGTGGTACCTGAGCCAACCTCATTTTGTAGATAGTTATCCTAGAACCTGACAACTGACCTTTCTTAGCACTTCATGGTTGTCATACCAGGAATTTCCAACCCACACAACTAAAGCTGTAGCAGAGTTTAGAGTCACCATGAAATCATAGATTCTGTTTATCTGCTGTTATTTGAAAGCAAAGCCATTTAAAAGCATTGAGAAAGTAAATGTAGCTACATCAGTAAGTGCTTTCATCAGGAGCTTATTTTTTCTCCACCAGAACTGTTTGCCAGAACCTGCAAGAGAGCTCTAATAAATATCTGAAATAGACATGTTATGCTACAAAACAAATAACCATCTTGGTTATAAATTACAACCACTTTATGTACTATGCCAAGAATATTGAACACATGTAGGCTGTGCTCAAACTGGAAGAGCAGTACTCTATACAGCTTAAGTAGTATGAGCTGGTTTCAAGGAAAAAAAGGGAAAAATTTACCTAACCACACCTTAGGTACTTATCTGAAAAGACTCTGTAACCAAAAAGGGGGATGGAGTTTTTGGCACTCACATATAGACCATCCTGTGAAGACAGATAACCTACCTGGACTATCTATAGAGAAGAAAGGTTTCATTATGCAAAAGGTAAAACATACAATAGCACATAATAGCAGCTATGGTGAAAACTGCAGCAACACTCAATTTGGCAATTTGTTTATGCCACCAATAAATGATGGATGACTTAAAGTAAAAAACTAAAAAATATTGATTCTTTATAGATACATGTCAAAGTCTGTGATCTAATCGTAAGTATTCTTTAAAAAAAACAAAAAAAAATAAACACTTAACCCTACTACACAAGTAAAGAGACTTTTGGCTAGCAAATGTGCAGCCTTCATTTTTGGAGGTACTATGCAGCTCAGACGCATATGTTTAGAAGGATATCACATAATTTATTAAAAACTATATTACAAGCGGTAAAATCATGTAGACATACTTGTATATGAATCAGTCTTGTTTGTAGTGTGTACAACAGCATATTGTGGCATTCAGTGTAGTTATCAGCAGTGTGGATCCATGCAGCGAATGTAGTGAGGCAGAGGCAGTCTGTCAGGCAGGGCATCACACACCTGTGGAGAGCGACGTTTCGAGAGGCGGTGCCTCCCTTTCTCAAGCATGTAAGACATTGTGTAGACTTTCTTTATATACAACAGGTTAACCATTTGTTAACTGTATAATAGTATGTTTACAAAACTAAAAGCAATATGATACAATTAAAAGCAATAGTAACAGAAACACATTAAGATTGAGCACCTCATTAAGATCTTTCAGATTTAAAGTGTCTAGCCTATGAATCCATAGGGCTTCTCTATGTAACAGTGTTTTTTTCAATCGAGATTCCTCCTATATGTTGTATTTGTTCTAATATGCATCACCGCAAATCTGCTATCCCATGACGTTTTTCATGAAAGTGCCGTGCTAATGAGCTCTCACCATACTTTTTCTCTTTAGTATTATTTGCATTAGAAGTGTTATTTTTTTCAATTCTATCTTTATAAGTACGGATTGTGGAGCGATGTTCATTTAATCTTATTGTTATTGCTCGAGTAGTTTGGCCAACATAGCCCATTCCACATGGGCATTTTATTAAATATACAACATTTTTGGTGTTACAGGTATGGAGGCCCTTGATGTTAATTGTGTGTCCCTTTGTTGTATGGGTAATGAATGAACCCCATATAATTGAGTGGCAATTCTGACAATTTAGACATGCAAAGGTGCCGGACTGTTGTGAAACAAGTGTGTACTGGTTCATTTCTTTTTTTTTAGAAATCAGATTTAGTGTCAATATTACCTAATGTTTTGCCTTTTTTATAAACAAATCTTGAATATTCTTTAAATAAATGATTATATTTCAAATCCCTAGTTAGAACATGTCAGTGTTTTTTTAATTATGTGTTCTATATATTTACTTTGAGTCCCATATTTGTTGTTAAATAGGAATTTGTCAGATTTGTCTTTCCTTTTTGGGGTTCTTCTCTATTCTTTTCAAATATTTCAAGGCCTATTCTTTTCATCTTCATTTTGTTATATCCTCTTTGAACAAATGTTTCAATAATTTTTTTCCATCTAATGTAAATATGTTTGATTGTCTGAGCATATTCACCTAGCTCGTATGAATTGGCTCTTTGGTATCCCTTTAAAGGGAACCTGTCACATTGGTTGTACCTCCCTTGCTGAGGGCAGCACAAGGTAGTGTCAGACCTCCTGTTTCCTGCGCAGTGCCCCTTATTCTGTAAGGTGCTGGAGTTTTATAGCATTTACCCCTCAAATCGTATTCATGAGTAGGTGTTAGCCCCGCCCACTGACAGTTATTCACGTGTTTCTACCTATTCCAAGTAATAGGTTTGTCAGTTGAGGTGGGCGGGGCTAGCCTCCGATTGGCCGGGTTTGAAAAAAACTGACACTCTGAAGGACTCTTCAAATGACTCTTCTGTCTGAAAACTGTAGATTTGAGCATTAAATACAAGAAAACTACAGCATCTTACAGAATAAGGGACACAGTGCTGAAACATCCGGTGTGACACTAGCTTGTGCTGTCCTCAGCCAGAGGGGCAAAAACTATGTGACAGGTTCTCTTTAAATACGTTAGGAGCATGATGACTTTTTCTATGTAAGATGTTATTTTTTTTCCATAGGTTTTGTGTACAGTACAGTCTGTAATTTAGTGTCATGTTTCTTGATTTCAACATCTAAGTAGTTAATGGTATTTTCATGCATTGTGGCAGTGAATTGTATTAAATGATGACAGTTATTTAATTCTTGAATGAAACTATTAAGTTGTTCTTGAGTGCCTTTCTAAAATATCAATATGTCATTGACATATCTTAACCAGAGTTTCACTAATGGGTGAGGTCCTTCCTGAAAGATGTAAGTTTTTTCAAAATAAGCCATAAATAAGCCATTTTTGGAGGGTCAAAGTTCTAGAAACTATAGGTAAGTCATGGCATGGCAAAGGGAGAATGGGGTGATGGTCTACCCGAGGCAACATTGGTTTCAGCATTTTGCACACTTGCCAACTCTTCCAAGCTCCCAGAAGAGTTGGCTAGTCTCCTGAGCTCAGATGGTGTGGGCTCAGCTGTGGACACCCTATCTGCAATGGTATTCAGCCGCAATGTAAAACTGCTGGGCTCCTGCTGCAGAGGGTGGGGACAGTGCTAGCTCCAATTCCAGTAATTTAACCCAACCCTTATATCTCATGGTTCATAGGGTCTCTGGAATCTAGGCACCTCTTGAACATGATCATGGGGTGCCCTTTGTTGCCATGGCAACTAGAGGCCAAACAATGCCTTCTAAGTTTGTCCTATACAGAAGCCTATTAGAGCAGGTGTGTCAAACTTTGGATCACTTGCCAAATCTGGCCCGCAGTGTAATTATATCTGGCTTGCGAATAGTGGCCAGGCAGTCTACAGAGGAGAAGAGGAATAAGCCAGAAGCTGTCATTACACTGCTTTCACTAAGCCTCTTCACCATGCATAGAGTAGAGAAGCAATCACATAGTTACATAGTTTGTAAGGCCAAAAAAAATACATACGTGCATCCAGTTCAGCCTATTTTGCTAAAGTGCTAAAGTGTTGATCCAGAGAAAGGCAAAAACCCCCAAGATTTATCCAATCTGGATAAATCAGAATGAATCCCTGGATCAACGACCCTTCTCCAGAATCCTAGTCACTTGTTATATTATTACACTCCAGAAATGCATCCAGACCATTTTTGAACTCTGTTATTGAATTCACCATGACAAGTTCCTCTGGCAGAGAGTTCCAAAGTTTCACTGCTCTAACAGTAAAGAATCCCTTTATATGTTTATGTAGAAACTTTCTTTCCTCAAGATGTAGAGGATGCCCCCTTGTTCTGGATACAGTCCTGGGTATAAATAGGTCTTGAGTAGTGTTGAGCGATTATTATCGACAAAGTTGAAATCGGCACAGTTTTTATGTTGATCGAAATTTTTAGATCATGCGATAATTTAGGTTAAAATCTGTGCATCATCTATTAAGATTGCGCCATTTTCGGCGCTTCCTGTCATTTTGGCGGCCAGCAAATCAGCAGGGTGAGATGTGTGTGAGACGTCATGACTGAGATGTGTATGGTTGCGATTGGCTGGAAAAATCACATGACCTCGTTTTACATAGAACAGCCCTTCCTGTTCATGATCAGTGTCTCTCAGCGTCTCATAGCAGGAGGATGTGCGCTCTGCCTGTGTCCAAACAGCTCAGCGAAATTATTCTATTTCTTCACAGAGAAACCTCTACTATTAGCTGTGATCCTTACAATTTAGTTAGATCAGAGATTGGAAGATTTTATGTAGTAAGGTAGAGAATTTTAAAGGAGCATCTACAGCTGTAAAGTCACGGAGGGGAGCAGGGGGGTGGGGGAGGGCTGCGGGCGAACACAGACAAGCTCTATAAAGAATACTGGATAAAGTTCACCAAGACTTAGTGTAGACATTGCACTGCAATAGTTTTATTATTAACAGTTTTCTATTGAAATATTTCCTGGATATTGGGCAGCCTGAACTTATATTAGGATACACATCTTTTCTAGTAACTGCAGGTCTCTTTGTTAGGTGAAAACTCCATTTTTATTATCAGTATACATTTCAGATAGGTGTTCTTTTTCAATTTTGCCCATTCCAGCTTTGTTGATAGAGCCACCTTGCAGTTAAATTAGAATCCAGCAATTTTGTAGTCAGCACAGGTTGATAGGTGCCAAAAATACCTTTTATTATCCGAATACATTACAGATACGTGTTTTTTAAAATTTGCGCACTACAGCTTTGTTTATTGAGGCACCTTGCACTTAAATGTGAATACAGCAATTTTGTAGTCACCACAGGTGAATTGAAAGGTGCCAAAAAATATCTCTTATTATCCGAATACATTACAGATACGTGTTTTTTCACTTTGGCGCACTACAGCTTTGTTCATTGAGGCACCTTGCACTTAAATGTGAATACAGCAATTTTGTAGTCACCACAGGTGAACTGAAAGGTGCCAAAAAATACCTTTTATTATCCGAATACATTACAGATACTTGTTTTTTCACTTTTTTCCGCACTACAGCTTTGTTCATTGAGGCACCTTGCACTTAAATGTGAATACAGCAATTTTGTAGTCACCACAGGTGAATTGATAGGTGCCAAAAAATACCTTTTATTATCCGAATACATTACAGATACGTGTTTTTTTGCACTTTTGCCCAGTCCAGATTTGTTGATAGAGCCACCTTGAAGTTAAATTTGAATGCAGCAATTGTGTAGTCACCACAGGTGAATTGATAGGTGCCAAAAAATACCTTTTATTATCCGAATACATTACAGATACGTGTTTTTTCACTTTGGCGCACTACAGCTTTGTTCATTGAGGCACCTTGCACTTAAATGTGAATAAAGCAATTTTGTAGTCACCACAGGTGAATTGAAAGGTGCCAAAAAATACCTTTTATTATCCGAATACATTACAGATACGTGTTTTTTGCACTTTTGCCCAGTCCAGATTTGTTGATAGAGCCACCTTGCAGTTAAATTTGAATCCAGCTTTGTAGTTACCACAGGTGAATTGATAGGTGCAAAAAAAATACTTTTATTATCGAATACATTTCAGATACGTGTTTTTTCACTTTGGCACAGGCCAGCTTTGCTGTTTGATCTACTTTGCAGTAAATTTTGAATACAGCAATTTTGTAGTCACCACAGGTGAATTGAAAGGTGCCAAAAAATACCTTTTAATATCCTTTAAAAATTTTCAGACAGGTGTTTTTTTCACTTTTGGTCAGTTAAGCTTTGTTGATAGATCTACTTTTGCAGTTAAATTTGAACCCAGCAATTTTGTTTTGTTTTGAGGGATTTGAGAATAGCTGTGATTGCCGTCTTTTAATAAGAGACTTTCCAAAACTCTTCCATACTTCTCAAATTTTTATATTTTCTGACATGGAGCGAAATTCAGGTGGTAAGCGAGCAAAGGGGGGGTAGGACATGGAGGTAGAAGTACGAGAGAAGGTGCTTTTCCCGTGTGCGACAACACGCATGCCAGCAGATCGTCAGTTGCGGACCGTCAGGCCTGTCATCGCTGGGTCAGGGCCCTTGTGAATCTCAGTAACGAAACAGCGTCGCCAATCTGTCCTTCAGTGGTTAATGCAACCTGCATCCAGCAGTTTACCTCCTCTTCCCCCCAGTCACGGCCACCAATGTCGACATCACCACCACCAGCATCCGTCCAACATGAGCAGCCAAATGTTTAACTCATGTACCCACCCCTGTGGAAGTCCATTTTCTGAAGACCTCTTTGATGACAAAATGCGTTGGGGTCAGAAGCCATGTTAAAAAGATCAAGAGGCCAAAGAGGATGATTTTCTCTGCTCTGATGCCCCGTTACTGATGCCCTCAGAGGAGGGAAGGAGCCGGTCAATCGGCAAAAATCGGGCGGTCGGTAACGCCTTGCAGTCCTCTGCTTGTAGCCCGCAGTCCTGGAAGCAGAATGTCAGGACGACAAAGTCACCTGTGTTGATGATGATGATGACGACATTGCGGATCCAACGTGGTCTTTTCAGCAGAATTTGCTTGCGAGCCCCTTCATCACTGGACGAGGAGGAAGCGATGGGGTAGTGTCGGTACGGATTCCCCCTCAAAAAGGGAGAGGGCGGTCGCAGAAGTCCGCTGATATGATTCCGCCCAGCCACGGTCAGCGCAAACCCCGCTCCTCGCTTATCGCGTCAAATAGGTCCAGGACCTCTCAAGCCTGGGCCTTCTTTGAGCAAGCCTCTGATTCACCCAGCGATGTCATATGCCACCTTTGCCGTAAACGCATAAGTAGAGGCAAGAACTTAGGTGGTTATCCATACCAACAAAGTCTAGTCACATGCAGCGAATGCATGAGTTGAAATGGAGGGAACATTGGCCAAAAAAGGCCAGACCGATGCTGGGCCCCCAACCACTGTCACACCCTCTGTCTCCGCCTCCTCCTCCGCCACCCAAGGTTCCTCAGCTGCCCATGTCTTCGGTTTATGATCAGGAATAAGCCTCCCCTTCAGCCTCCACCCTCGCCCGAGTACCCCCAGCACCACCAGAGACCCATCTACCCCTTCTCCCTTCCGGCAGTTTGATGACTGCACGCCGTACAGTGGCCAGTCTAGCAGCCGCCTTCTGTCTTCCAGGTTTGGGAGCAGAAGAAACACTTTAACCCAAACCATCCCAAAGCCAAAAGCCTGAATGTCAGCATTTCCAGGCTTTGGCCTTGGAAATGTTGCCTTTCCGTCTGGTGGACACAGATGGGGTTCCGCCACGTCATGGCCTTGCCTGCCCCCAATACCAGATGCCGAGCAGGCATTTCTTTGCCAGAGAAAAGCCGTCCTTCCCTGGCCAGCCAGTGTCATCTAAAATTTCAAGCGCGTTGTTGCATCTGTGGCGGAAAAGTCCATCTGACCACCGACACATGGACTAGTAAGCACGGCCAAGGCCGCTATATCTCTGTGACAGCTCACTGGGTGGGCTGGGTGGATGTCTCTGGGGGTGACGGTGGCTCTCAGGCTCGGGCACGCTCTTCAAAACCGCAGGATGGTGCAGGGTTCTTTCCCCAAGGTCCTCTGGTGGCATCACGTGCCCAGAGAAACCAGGCCGTGTTGAAATTAATCTGTCTTGGAGACGTCCACACACAGGTCAGGAGCTGTGGACGGCTCTCCGCAACGAGACCGAGCTCGGCTGGGTGCCAAGAACCTTGTGCCAGGCAAGGTGGTGTGCGATAACGAGCGAAATCTGCTGGCGCCCTTAAGATCGGTAGGCTGGAGCACATCCCTTGCCTGGCACATGTCATGAACCTTGTCGTCCAGAAATTTCTAAAGAGCTACCGGGTCTGGACTGCCTGCTGAGGAAGGCTCGAAGTCTAAGTTCGCACTTCCGCCGTTCGCACCCTGCTTCGTCCCGCCTGGCTGCGTTGCAGCGTCAGCTGGCGTCCCGTCAACCGTCTCATTGTTGACGTGGCAACCCGCTGGAATTCCACCCTCCACATGCACCAGCGATTGTGGCAGCAGGCAATCCATTACGCAGTATCGAAGTGACACATGGCCTGACAAGCAGCGGTGCGGCCTCGGGGTGTTGAGCCACCCAGAGTGGAGGCAGGTGAAAGAGCTTGCACCATCTTGCCAGTTTTGAAGAAGCCACCAAAATGGTCAGTGCGGACAATGCCCTTGTCAGCATGAGCTTGTGGTGATCTTAGTTCTGGAACGATCGTTGGACACTCTGAAACAACAGGTCCCGCCAGCGACGGAGGAGGAGACGGACACAGATGCGGACACGGAGCCTTTCTCTCCGTCAAATCCACAAGGCCCGACAGTTTCACAATTTCATCGGTCTTCTTTAGGCAGTGGTTCGGGGTCCATGGCTAGTGCAAGGTGGCGCATCAGCTCTCAGGGTGCATTATCTCAGGCAAGTCAGGGCTGTGTTGAAGCTGTGGACGGAGGAAGAGGAGGTTGGCGACGAATGTTGGAAGGCGGGAGGAGGAGTAGATGAGGAAGATCAGTTTGCTAGTGCCCTCGACCAGAGGCTTGGGAAATCAAGGTTCCATCTCTCACATGAGTGCTTGGATGCTCCATTTCCTCCAACATGATCCTCGCATTAAGGCCATCAATATGAACAAGAGTTACTGGGTCGCCACCCTCCTGGATCCCACCAAACTCAAAACAAAACTCAGCACTTTCCTTCCACCCACCCAAATAGAGAGTAAAATGCAGGAAATCGGAGACTTTGCTGATTAATCAACTGAGACATCGTTGCGTCTGCTTCACATTCCCAAAAATGGTAAGTGGAAACAACTCAGCGACGTGACAGCAGTAGAGTGCCCTGCAGCTGTAGCGGCAGCAGCAGCAGGCAAGGAGCAGAAGACCTAATTGGTGACCTCTGGCAATCTTTATTATACCGACCTCACCAATGCATAGCAATGCAGGTGGGGTACACATCCAACACACAGAGACCAGCTTTAAGATCATGGTACAGCCGACTATCTGCGTCTCAACACACGATGTTTTTGTATGTGTCCGGACCCAATAGACTTCTGAGTTAAACCAAAATGGACGAAAGCCCAAGGCTCATTCCGCCCACGCCATAGAGGTTTGTCCTGTCCAGCAGCCACGCATTATCTGAGCGGACCTTCACACAGCTGGAGGAGTCATTACAGACAAACGCATCCGGCTTTCCACAGATAATGTGGAACGTTTTGACTTTCATCAAGATGAATCAGCAGATCTCTGATGATGTTGTTGGCCCAAATGCCGAGGTCACCCGATTAGTTGCCGTCTACCTTCACATTCTCTTCAAACAGAAAGGTCCTCTTGAAAAATGGTTTTTAAAATGATCATTCTTACTTGCAATTTTTTATTCTCTTTTCCCACAGTTTCATTTTGCTGGTTTTTGCTGTGAGGAACTGTAAAAGACAGCAAGTTTTCGTGACAACACCGTATTCCATTTACTCACTTTATCTTTAGAAGTCATTTAATTTTTGGGTCATGTTCTGTGGAGATACAGCTATAATTATGGGCCTTTGGAACAGAAATGTGGCTTTTTAAAGTGGCATTTCTCCCTCACAATTTTTAAAGTGGCTGAGAAGTCAATTTAAAATTTTTTGGGTCATGTTGCTTTGAGATACAGCAATAATCATGGTCCTTTGAACAAAATGTGGGTTTTAAGGCATTTCTCCTCACAATTTTTAAAGTGGGTGTGGAGTAAATTTTATAATTTTTTGGGTCATCTGCTTTGAAATCAGCAATACTATAGGGCCTATTTAAAAAATTTGTTTCTAACAGACTTTGTTCTTCACAAATTGTCCCAAAAATGGCTCAAGGGTCCATGTTTGAATTTTTGGGGCATTTTGCTGTGACATGAGCTATACTACAGGTCCTATTATAAAAAAATGTTGTTTCTAACAGACATTTGTTCTTCACAATTGTCAAAGAGTTGGTTTTCTTTCAAAGAGGGTTTTATTTTGGTGCTTGTCAAGAAACCAGGGAATAGGTTAGGACACTGTTAATGGACACATATTGCAAAAAAGACTTGTTTTTTGCAAGATCTTTAACATAGCTACAATCCCTGTATTGAGACAACCCATTTAATACAATTAAAAAAGAAACAAAGACATGGTGGGATTCCATCCTATTTAAAATTGTTTTCTAGAATTAAACTACTAAAAAATTGCATGTACAAAATAGCTGGTAAAAAAATTCCTCTGAATTGTACAAGGGAGGTACAGGAAAACATTGACCAGATGTAGGTTATATCAGAGGACATGGAGTATGGATCACGACAGAGAACAAAGTACAAGAGACAATTATCACAGCAATGAGTAAAATGAGAAAAAGAATGCCAAGAAAAAGGCACCGGGTTAACATTAGCGTTAACCACCAGTAATTGCCAAGTGTAATGCACACAAATTGGGTCCGCACACATACGGAGGGCAAGCGCTACCCAGGTCTTGACGTGTACTGAGAAGGCTGGAGACTTTCCTCGACACTTCGCTTCCGCACTGTGCTTCAAGCACGACTGTTTTCCGTTTGCTCGCGTCATAGAAGGGCATTATTACCTGGTTAATAGATGACGGAAAGAACGCCAGCTGTGCTCCTCCACCGCACCCAACTGTTAATCCGGCCCTGCTGCCGAACCTCCGTTTTAAAAAGATGACAGACGCTAGCCTGGTCCCGTCTCAACGCACCCACTTAAGTCAGGCAGCTGGACCTCCGTGTTAACTGATATGGCTTGACGGCAGCACTGGCTCTCACCGTAGGGCAATCAGGGAGCTTAAAAAATTTCTCTAAAAAATCTGATTTTGAAAAAGAGTGATTTCTGTGAATTAAGTATGTCAAAAAGGGGTCCAGGGGCTGGACACAAAGTTGCACAATTTTTGAGTCTTAAAATTTTGCTGGGGCTGGAGTCCACTAGGGGTCGCCAACATTGATCTCCAGGGGATTCTGACCCTAATCATGAAGAAGGATTTGGAGGAAAAATGAAACCATTGAATGATTGGCTGAAATCAGTCTCAGAAGCCAGATGGCAAAGTCTTCTCACCACAACTAAGAAGTGGTTTGGGATGATTAGGACATTTGGTATTAACTTATGGGGTGTGTGGACGAATTAACACATCTAAAACATGTAAAAATACCTTTAACAAACTGCAGGGAGGGGTGTAATGTTGAATGTTATCATCACAGTTGAAAAAAAAAGCAAAATGGTAATAATGTAAAACCTATTAAATAAAACTTCCCTAAATAAAATTTCTTGTAAACAAATGTGGGGCTCATGCCGGTTTGGGGGCTCATGCTGTGGCCCAGGACAGTATAGTGTCAAAGTCCAGTTCAACTAAAATGGTGGTTGAAAGAACTCCTAATTTCCGGCACTTTTAAATCTGTGGGTCAGACAGTTTAATGGTCAATCTGCGGTACAGGACAGATATATTTAATGTCCAGTTCAAACTAAAATGGTGGTTCAAAGACTCCTTTTCCCGGCACTTTTTAATTTGGGGTCAGACAGGTTTAATGGTACATTACTTGCGGTCCAGGACAGGTATAGTCAATGTCCAGTTCAACTAAAATGGTGGTTGAAAGACTCTCCTTTTCCCAGCACTTTTTAATCACTTGTTGGGCCAGACAGGTTTAAATGGTCAAACTGCCAGTTACAGTACCAGATAATAGTTAATGCCAGTTCAACTAAAATGGTGGTCAAAAGACTCCTTTTCCCGGCACCTTTTTAATTTGGGGGTCAACAGGTTTAGGGGTCAGCTGTGGCCCAGACAGTATAGTCCGATGTCCAGTGAAACTAAAATGGTGATTGAAAGACTCCTTTTTCCTGGCACTTTTTAAATGTGGGGGTCATGCAGCGTTTGGGGCTTCAAGCAGTTTGCCCAGGACAGGTATAGTCAATGTCCAGTTCAACTAAAATGTGGTTTGAAAGACTCCTTTTCCCAGCACTTTTAAATCTGTGGGTTCAGAACAGGTTTAATGGTCATAATTCGTTACAGGACAGATATATTTAATGTCCATTCAACTAAAATGGTGGTTTAAAGCATACTGCCTTCTGGGCACTGTTTTAATTAGTGGGTCATCAGTTTAAGGTGACAGCTGGGTGTTGCAAGACATGATAGTGATGGTTCTGTGATTTTTTTTCTGTGCTTTTATAAAACCTAATGTGTTGCCTAAGATGTAGCATGTATCCATTTGACTCGTTGTGGATTTAATCTCCACGCTTCTCCAGCCCTGTTTGGTTAAGAATGAAGGTGTTGTTGCTCTCCCATAGACTTTAATGGACCATCGGCTGATAATTCAATTATCGACCTATTCGGATATCTTATGATAAATGCCGATAAATCGCTATCGACCCGATGACATAGTCAACGGTAATCGCTCATCACTAGTTCCAGATCACTTTTTGAACCCCTCTTTGAATATTGCACCACATTTGCTATGCGGCCAATGCCCCCTTGGGACAACCAGTTATTAGACCGTCCATAAATTATTAAGAAATCCAGGCCTATCAATGAGCATCACTTTAACCCCATAGGACTCGGGGACCTGGGATTTACCATCAGGAACGCTGGGGATTTGTCTTTTTGGTTAAGCTTCCTAAGAAGGTGCTGCACTTCTTCCTGGGTTAGACAAGCAATATTTAAGTTGGAGTTTACCTCATCCCTCTGCTCATCAACAGGAAGGTCATCCTCCTCCATCTCCAAATAGACTACATGTATGGAATATGTTGAATGAAGAGCAAAGCTAAGAAAGGATATATCTGTAGGTAGTTATTTCATCACCTAGGGCAAAAATTCCATTCACATCCCTGGCCCTGTTAATAATGTACCTTGGTAAAGATAGAATGGTTTGTTGGCTCCCTAAAGCTAATTTACCACATTGGTCATACAAAGGTTCTGCTGGTACCCAAGTCAATGGTAACTTTCAGCTTCTTTTGGATAATTGTACCTGGAAAGATGATGACATCCTGAATAAACAATAGATCCACTAAATAGCGTTACACAAAAAACACATTTGTCAAGAAAACCACCTCTCTGTCATACTCTACAATCAAGAATACATTACTTTAAAGCAATAAAAACATTCAAATACAAAATAAAACCCGCTGTTATAAAACTGACAACGACAAATGATACTTTCCCTGGAACACAAGAAAACAAATATGAAAACACATTTTTCCATAACAATGGGACTATTGATTTCATGGCTGTAGAGATGAAAATATGTTGTGAGCTTAGAATAACAGAAAATATGTTATTTGCAGAAACCAGAGATCAAGAAGATGCTTGAGTGCTACCGAGCTCTATATGCCTGAAGTAGCACAGCAGGGTTACATCCCAAATTAAAGCAAAGAGCCTAGCTGTCTGAGCTTAGTACATCTCTCTCTGGCCACTTTAATTATTTATAAGATCTGTTATGCTTTTGTATGGTGCATCTTCGAATTTAGAATGTGTGAGCCGACTATATTTCTCTCCCCACTGACTTTGCTGAACACTTTAACCAGATACATACTGGCAACCTATCAGCATTTCTAAGGTGTCCTTTGTTATTGCAAAGTTTTGGGCTTGGGGGTAATTCCTTTTGGTATTCTCTCATTCCTAACATTGTTAAAAATGTTAAATCTTAAATGGTAACTATGAAGGTCACCTACAGTATGTATCAGCATGATGTACAGTTGAAACCAAAAGTTTACATACACTATATTAAAAGACACATATGCATGTTTTTTTCTCACTATCAGACATGAAATCAAATAAAACCTTCCCCGTTTTAGGTCAAATAGAACCAAAAATATTTATAATTGCCTAAAATGCAGAATTAATGAGAATAAATTTTTAAGATATTTTTATTACTTTCTGGAAAGGTTGACATATATTTCCTTAGTATTTGGTAGCATTGCCCTTAAACTGTATGACTTGGGTCAAATGTTTTGGATATCCTTCCATAAGCTTCTCACAATAGTTTAGTAGGGAATTTTGGCCCATTCCTCCTTACAATACTGGTGTAACTGAGCCATGTTTGTAGGCGCCTTGCTCGCACCTTCCTTTCAACCTTGCCCATACTTTTAAAGTAGGATTGAGATCAATGGCTTTGTGATGGCCACTCCAAAACATTGACTTGGTTATCCTTAAAGGGGTTGTCTCACTACAAAGATTAGTTTTCAACATGTATGGAACACTAAATGAAGAACGATATCCAAATATATTGCTTTATTTATTTATTTATTTTTTGTTGAGGAGCTACAAATGATTTTATAACTTCCTGAGGACTTTCAGTTTTCTTTAGTTTCCAACCTTCTTTGCTTGTTCTCCCCTGCTGTTGTCTTATCTGATAACAGGAAGTGAGGTGATCACACAGGTCCACTACACAGAACTTCCAACAGCTTGAGAGCTTGTATGTTATCTAATCTTTCAGACAAAAGACAATAATTACTACTGTTTACTTTAGTTCTCAAGCTTCTCTGGACCTGAGAGCTTGAGATTTATCTAATCTAAACTAATTAGCAGAAGTCTGAATACTCTCATGATGCCATCTATTTTGTGAAGTGTACCAGTCTCTCCTGCAGCAAAAAAACACATGATGCTGCCACCCCCAGTTGGGAAGATTTTCTTAGGCTTCCAAGATTCTACTTTTTTCCTCCAAACATAATGATGGTCATTATGGCCAAATAATCTAATTTTAGTTTTGTCAGACCACAGGACATGTCTCAGGACATGTCTTTGTTCCTGTGTGCATTTGCAAACATTAATCAGGCTGTTATATGTTTCTTTTGGAGTAATCATGAGTGCTGTCCCAAATTGTTTAAAGGCATAGGAATACTAGTGTATGTAAACTTTTTGACTTTGCAGAAAGTAATAAACATGCCTTAAAAATTCTCTCTCTCTCATTATTCTGGCATTTGGCAAATATAAATAATTGTGGTTCCTAATTGACCTAAAACAGGTAGGGTTTATTCTGATTTCATGTCAGGTAGTGATAAAAACATGCATATGTGTCTTTTCATACAGTGCGGTTTCAACTTTATCTACATAGTTTGCATTAGTGGTGTCTCTTACAAACCTTTTGATGATTTAATGACAAACTATTTCCATTTTGCAAAAGGTATATTCATATTACTAATTTTTAGGGGAATTAAAATAAGTAAGCAAAACAAGAAAAAAGGGAAAGGAAAAGATAAGGTGCCAAAATATATGTAAGTCCAGAAAACAATACAAAGTAATTACATTTTACAAAACATAAGCCATGATAAAATCACTTAAAACCAGAGAAAAAAAGCATAAGATGTACAGAACAACAATGAATGCAAAAAGTTGTCACCTCTATACAAAAAAGATTGTGGAACAAGGCTTTCAAAGACTAATATATATTCCGATTATTAAATGGTGATTTTCTTTGTTTGTGACACACACAGGCACACACAAACTATAAGTCACCAATCGGGTTGAGCGATTTTTATCGACAAAGTTGAAATCGGCAAGGTTTTTATGGCGATCGAAATTTTCAGATCATGCGATAATTAAGGTTAAAATCTGTTCATCATCTATTAAGATCGCGCCATTTTCGGCGCTTCCTGTAATTTTGGCGGCCAGCAAATCAATTACAGAATAGAGCAGGGTGAGATGTGTGTGTGACGTCATGACTGGGATGTGTATGGTTGCGATTGGCTGGAAAAATCACATGACCTCT
>JAODAL010053773.1:0-25056 GCA_025379985.1 Phyllomedusa bahiana
GCACTTACACAGAGCATGTCCACATCCAGTATGAATCGCTTTGTTATCATCGTACAAATACAATCATCAAAATAGTCTAGCAGATGATTTGTGGTGCAACTCAATGAAAATAGACAGCAGTGATTAAAGGGGTTTTCTCACTATGCTATCTCACAGAGCCACAACCAGCTTCAGACTAACACTTCTTGGTTAGCCTGTGGGTGGCATTACAGCAGTAATATATGCATATCAGCTCTGCTGTTGCTGTTACAATGACATGAGTGCAGGAGGTTTATAATCTGTAGTGCACAAGACTACAGAGCTCTAAGGCTTATAACTGGTCATTAACTTAGGTAAACAATCTATGGTGCTATAGATAAGACTCAGCAGGGAGTGACTCACCATGGTCAGACTGAATGACTGATGTCCATCTTCGATCAATCAGATAAGAGAATGAACAAAGAGAGGTGGTTTGTAACATAAAAAATAGTGTACACTAGCAGAAGAGAAAATATTCTTTATCTCCTGAACAAAGCAAAATCAAAACAGCAATGTATTTGGTAAAAGCCTTCATTTACCTTTCCCTACATGTTAAAAGCTAATCACTGTAGTGAGAAAACTCCTTTAGGCCTCGTTCACATGGCTTATTTTGGGACTGATTGGAGCCGTACTGCGCGCTGTATTTGCGCTGCAGTACGGCTCCAATCCGTCCCAGTAACTACAGTAATCCACAGTTCTCATAGAGAACTATGGATTTCGTCGCTCCTCCTCGCTCGGCGAATCCGCTGTGGGGGGAGAATGTGACATGCAAATTTTTTATGTCGTGTACGCGCGGTTATTTGTGCAATGTCTATGGGGCCGGCGGGCAGCTCCCCCGCCGCGCCCCCGCCCCGCCCCTTATTCAAGCCGTAACTGCGGGCGAAATCCGTCCCGCAATTACGGCTTGAATAAGCCGTGTGAACACTGCCTTAAAGGGGATGTATTGCTTCCTTAGTTCGGCTGATTCATACTACTCTCAGCTTCTCAACACTGGAAATGCAGGGGCGTTTCTTCCCCTCCCAGCTGGGTGACATCATCCCCCCCTTCACAGTGCATGCTGGTTCCCAAGATTCCCCTCCCCCCACCTCTCTGAGTCCACATGTCACTGTGTCTCTCCCTATGCAGTCTTATTTGTAAGAGCTGTATACATACTACAGGCTGCATTCATTCTAGACTGAGCAACTGATCTCTTCTCCTCTCACAGCTGGAGATGTGTTACAGCTTTCTATGAACGGCACAGATCTCGCTTCTATGCAGGAGAGTTAGGCACCGGGACAAAACTGTTACGTTTTCTCATTGTAGAATCTGCTGCTAGGTGTGGAGAGAGAAAATGCTACGGCCCCTAACTCTGAGTCAGGCAGGGATCGACACAAATTGTGCTGTTTCCTGATTGTGTAAGCCCTTCAGTGTAATTCTGTTTCTTCTGGCTGTATAAAGTAAAAAAATGTGCCGGTCCCTTACTCTGAGTGAGAGACACAGCTCCGTGAATACGACCGGGGGCTGTACAGAATGTAAATGAGCTCTCAGCTAGTGAAATGCAAGGAGGAGGGATCCGGAGGGATCAGACCAGGACTGGATATCAGTGTAAATAAAAAGATAAGGAATACTGTGAATACAAGACAGCTTTGCTAATGACATCCAATTGCAAAGTTGCTTGTTTTCACTGTTCCCTTATTCTGGAGACCATTTAATGAAATGATAAAACCCCTTTAATGCTAAAGAAAACAAAAAAAGAAAACAAAAAACAAAAAAAACAAGTGTCTCTGAGCACTAAAGGAGGTCATACACATTAGATAAATGTTGTCAGAAGGGGTATAGCTATAGAGTGCAGAGGTAACAGTCCCTACAAATCCCTGTTGCCTGAGACAATCTGCCACATAAGAAGACACCAGTATTTTTGAGATAGGTGGTAACTGGGGGCCCCCATTTTATTTTGTGAATTATGGACCTTGTATTTACACCTCTGGTTGTCAGCATTGGACGACTACCTAAAGTGGTCTTCAAATGTATTTGTGACAGTACATCTCAGGGGAAAGATATATGTGTTATATTGAATTTCAACATTCAAAGTTGTTTGTTGGCTAGATAGATAACCTGGGAAATCTAGGAGCAGCCATTTCTTCTCTCGTGAATGAAAAGCATGTGCGCTGGGCCATAGTCGGGAGAAGTTTGGCCACCTTATTACAAGCTTTTAAAGACCTTTTAGCAGATTATGCTGAAGAACATATTAATATTTTCTCTTTTTATTGATATGTCTTAAAAATAATTTTTTAATGGATGTGATGCAATTTTAAGAAGAAGAAATTGCAATAGAAATGTCCAAATATACCATTGAATGAAGAAATAAAGTATACTGATGATAACATATCCAACCTACCAACACAATACATCTATCTGTTTTTCTGTCATAACAGGTGAAATGAATACCATTGAATAAATTGTGATAACACAACCTTAAAAAGGGTGAGATATATCAGGCAGCAAGTGAACAATCAGTCTGTCATGATTTGCAAATCTTCCTGCTTCTTGACTGACAGCAACTTCCCATTTGATCCTGGAGGATGGAATCTGGCCTCTGCTCTGACTGCTGTTACCAGCAAGGTGACAGTTAATACCAGCCTCTGAGAACTCTCACAAGTGTAGCTGTTCAGCTATCAGGCTCAACTATATAGCCCAGCCAGAGTATTGGTGTAGTATGCTAGGGTCTGCTGCACTTGCCTCAAGCCCTCTTTGTCCTGGGCATTCTGTGTTCTTGTACCATATCAAACCACAAATAATGTCCCAGAAAAAGTAATTAAATAATTTAAATATTCATAATTTTATTAAACAATCACTAAAAACATACATATAAAATCATAAAAGCATGGGAAAGCATGGTGAAGCGCCATGTTGGTGCATCTACTCTCAGGTGTGTTTCATTCCTCTTCCATTTATACCTCTATTTAAAGCCCTTTGATTCACGCTGTTTATGAGACTCCTCCTGAGGAAGCTTAGATGCGAAACGCGCATTGGGAAGGTGTACTTGTCAGCACTCACTTGGGTATATTTTTTAATATAAGTTGATATTTACTGTGATTTCTATTTATCTTTCTTCTTGGTTGTGTATGGCATATATATATATATATATATATATATATATATATAATATTATATATATATATATATATATATATATATATATATATATATATATATATAATTGTTTGGTTTCTGTCACTATGCATGAAATCCTTTTTTGAATGCACTATTGCTCTTGATTATAAAACTTTTTTTATATATATGAATTTTTTTTTAATACTTGGAAGATTTTTTTATGTGCACTGTGAATTCCTTTTGTATGCACAAACCTTGGCGATCTTGTTTATATTTATATGCACTTCTATATGCACTTTGGAGTTTTTTTTAATATGAATTTAAATATTTAAACATATAATATATAGGCACTTTGTACTTTTCTGGAATTTTTTATATACATGTGTATATAAATGATTTTTTTGTTTATTTATTCTTTGATTATTTTTCCTTTTTGAGTGCTGTTACGTCATCATGTGTTTACATTTGCCTTTTATGATTTTATATGTACGTTTTTAGTGATTGTTTAATAAAATTATGAATTTTTAAATTATTTGATTACTTTTTCTGGGACTATTATTTGTGGTTTGATATTTATTGGTTTTGGTCCAGGTTCAATATTGCAGTTTCTTTCAGTGTGTAAAGTGTTCCTGTACCATAGCCTGATGTAGCCTGCCTGATTCCTGAACCCAGCCTGTCTGATCTTGTCTGTGCTTTGCCTGTGGTTTTGATGTTGTGTTTCCCATCTCCGCTGATATCCTCGTCTCCATTCTGTCCTGTCTTTCTGCTGTTCCTGTGTCTGTTGTGTCCCATGCCTGCATCTAGTCTGCTATTCCAACCTACAGTTCCTCCATTGCTCCTGTGGTCCAGTCTGCTGTTCTAGTCTACAGTCCCTCTGTTGCTCCTGTAGTCCGGTCTGCTGTTTCAGTCCTGACCACGGTTGGACAGATATCTGCCCTCTGCGGTTCAAAGTATTCACTCCCCTTTTCATCTACATTTAAGGACTGTCTCGTATACCATGTATTGTCTGTCTGTCTTGAAATAAAGCCTTAAAACATTAAACGGTCCTTGAAGTTGATTTGTTGAAAGCAAGAAAAATGGCCAAGTCAGGGCAGTCTTAACAGCACTAATGGCCCCTGGGCAGAGGTGTACTGGGGCCCCCCCTCCCTTCCTACCCCCCCTCACCCCAAAAAAAAAACTACTCAAAGAAACAAATATAAACATTACCAGCTCAGGTCACCATTACATGACAGACTACAGCACTGATCAAATATAGAAGTAAAATAACCCCTGACACCAGGGACTCACTGGAGACGTCCTATCTGATCAGTTGTTCTCTGAATCGTTCTTTTCCCCTTTTCCTCTCCTTCCGTCCAGACCACCATGACGCCTTCTCCCGCCGCAACTCGTCCCTGCAGAATGTACTGCACAAACATCTTAGAATCCTCACTTTATCAGCACTTCGCTACCGATTCCCACCTCTGTTATGGGCACCCTAAATTTAGTAAGTAGATAGTAATGTTGCCCACCATTAAGTAGGTAGGATTACAGGCTCACTGTAGGTAGACATGCTGTCCCCTGTAGGTAGGTTTATAGCCCCCCTGTAAATTGTAGGCCCCATGTAATATCTCTGCCATAGATTGTAGGGCCCTCCTGTATTATCCCCTCATAGATAGGGCCAGTAATTAGGGCAGGCAGGGCCAATATAGCCAGGCAGGGCCAGTAATTAGGGCAGGCAGGACCAGTATAGGCAGGGCCAGTAATTAGCCAGGTAAGGCCAGTAATTAGGGCAGGCAGGGCCAGTATATAGCCAGGCAGGGCCAGTAATTAGCCAGGAAGGGCCAGTAATTAGCCAGGCAGGGCCAGTAATTAGCCAGGTAAGGCCAGTAATTAGGGCTGGCAGGGCCAGTATATAGCTAGGCAGGGCAGTATATGGGTAGGCAGGGGCATTACATATACAGGCAGGGCAGTATATGGGTAGGCAGGGGCATTACATATACAGGCAGGGCAGTATATGGGTAGGCAGGGGCATTACATATACAGGCAGGGCAGTATATGGGTAGGCAGGGGCATTACATATACAGGCAGGGCAGTATATGGGTAGGCAGGGGCATTACATATACAGGCAGGGCGGTATATGGGTAGGCAGGGGCATTACATATACAGGCAGGGCGGTATATGGGTAGGCAGGGGCATTACATATACAGGCAGGGCGGTATATGGGTAGGCAGGGGCATTATATATACAGGCAGGGCGGTATATGGGTAGGCAGGGGCATTACATATACAGGCAGGGCAGTATATGGGTAGGCAGGGGCATTACATATACAGGCAGGGCGGTATATGGGTAGGCAGGGGCATTACATATACAGGCAGGGCGGTATATGGGTAGGCAGGGGCATTATATATACAGGCAGGGCGGTATATGGGTAGGCAGGGGCATTACATATACAGGCAGGGCGGTATATGGGTAGGCAGGGGCATTACATATACAGGCAGGGCGGTATATGGGTAGGCAGGGGCATTACATATACAGGCAAGGCAGTAGTTTTAAAAAAAAAATCTTACTTACCTGATTTCCATCCTCTTCTCCACGTCCGTCCGGAATCGGTGGCCGCTCACAGCAAAGTGCGGAGCAGGCGCGCGATGACGTCATCACATCGCGCGCCTGCCCCGCGACCTCCTGGGAGCTGAACAGCCGGGAGCAGAAGATCCCAGCTGTTCAGCCTCCGTCCAGGCGGCGACGTGATCGCTGAATTGCTGGGTCAGTGTCAGTGTTGTGTGTACCTGCGCCACAGACCAGCGCTGGTACTCGGGGCCCGCCAGGGGGAAACCCCAGCCTCCCCCGGCGACGCTCCGAGCCAGCGCTACGGCCCGAATCCCGGCTGCCCCCGGGCAGAGCCTGGCTGTCGCTCCACTGGGAAAGTTAGGCGGATGCCCGGGAGGGCCCCCTGAGATCGTGGGGCCCCCGGGCAATGGCCTACCTGGCCCAATGGAAGAGACGGCCCTGGGCCAAGTGTCAGGATTTGAGTGACTTTCACAAGGCCTGTATGCATTGTTTATAACAGACCTGGGCATTGTGCGGCCCGTTAGATAGCTGGATGTGGCCCACGGCCCGTACGATTCCCAGGTCTGCTGTAGACCATACTACCAGTGGAGGAGCGTCTGGCACTGCCGGCATGATGATGTCACGCCACCAGTGTCGGGCAGAAGAGGACGACGCTTGGCCGGGAAGGAGGAAAGATAAGCATTAGTGTTGTGATTTTTAATGGCAGTTACCTGCCTGAGGGGAGCAATAAATACCAGCCTTAATGAGGGGACCAATATCTATATACCTGCCTGCCTAAGCGAACATATATCTATATACCTGACTGACTGAGGGGACATATATCTATATACCTGCCTTACTGAGGGAACATATCTATATACCTGCCTGCCTGAGGGGACATATTTATATACCTGCCTGACTGAGGGGACCTATATCTATATACCTGCCTGACTGAGGGGAGCTGTATATACCTGCCTGACTGAGGGGACATATCTATATACCTGCCTTACTAAGGGGACATATCTATATACCTGCCTTACTGAGGGAAGATATATATATCTGCCTGAGGGGACATATCTATATACCTGCCTTACTGAGGGGACATATCTATATACCTGCCTAACTGAGGGGACATATATCTATATATGTGACTTAATGAGGGTGTCTATATATACCTGACATACTTAGTGTATCTATATTTATCTTCCTGCCTGAGGGGACATATCTATATACCTGCCTTACTGAGGGTACAGAGTAAGTTTCCACAAAAATAAACCCCAAAAACGAATTTTTCCCCATTCACCCTCTTTTTTTTTTTATTATTATTCTTAGTCTGGCCCTCTAAAACCATCCCAATTTCTCATGTGGCCCCATTGGAAAATTAATTGCCCACCCCTGGTTTAGAACCTACCAAAAGTTGATTAAGGAAGGACAACTGGTGATCTGGCAGCACAGACATAGGCACTCAATGGTCATTGATATGTTTAGTGAGTGACGCCTAACCTGTGTCGTCTGATAGTATAAAAGAGCTTTATTAGCACAAATTGCTGCAAAAGTTAGTTTTGGCTATAAAAGAAAGATTTTACAAGACATAGGGCATCGCGCCTTGATGTATATGAGGTGCATAGCTGCAGATTGATCAGAGTGCACATGCTGACTCCTGTCTATCACCAAAACTACCAAAAGTATCTGACTGCTGTGAATGGCAGAAATTCTCCTGCTATTTTGTCCTCTCCTGCTTATTCTCCTTGCTTGTTATGTGTGCTTGCTTAAGGTCCTTGCATGGCAACTGCTCAGGATTCTTGCATGTGACCAGACTTGATCGCACATCTAAGCTAGTTAGCATACTTCTGGTCTCTATAAAGTCAGGTTGCAGACTATAGAAGAAGGTTCTGTCTAGTCCTTATATGACAAATTATTTTTTCTTTTAATGTAAAGCTTGTCTTGTTTAACTCCTTAACGACCGCAAACCGTCTTTTAGCTTCAGCCGGTGCGGGTCGTTCGTCTGCAGCGACGTCTTTTGGCGTCGCAACAGACATCGGAGTTTGCGGCACCCGAAGCCGCAGCTGCGCTGGCATCGGAGCTGTACTACACAGCCCTGAACCCAGAGCATTCCTGCGAGCACCGGGTAGCAGAGGAAACCTCCGCAAAACGGTGCTTTAACCCTTTGATTGCGGTGGTGTGTTACCGCAGCGCAATCAAAGGGTTTCCCCTGAGCCCAGTGAACGGCTGCACAGTTATCCCTGGGGACCTAGAGTGGCCCCAGAGCTGTCTGCGTATGAAGCAGTGACCAGGACAGACTGTGTGCTCTCCAGATCACTGATTGTGTCAAATTGACACAGATTAGAATGTATTAGCATATATGAATATGCTAATATATTACCAAGTGTAAAAAAAAATGTGAAACAGTTCTCCCTTCAGGGGAATAAAAAAAAAAAAAGTAAAAAAGAAACCATAAAAAGAGTAAAAAAAAAAAAAGAATAAAAAGTAAATAATAAAATAAAAATAAATATTTAATCAAAAATAATTGTGCATAAATTACACACACAAAAAAACCTACACATCTTTGGTATTCACATGACCATAATAACCTGTAGAATTACTCTAACAGGTTATTAAGTGTGAAACGTGAATGGTGTAAAAAGAAAAAAAAACGAAACTTTTTTTGAAAAAAAATACTGCAATTATTTATAAGTGAACTTAAGCTATTCCCCCATAAAGTACAACTTGTCTCGAATAAAATGAGGCCTCATACAACTGCGTCATTAATAATAATAATAATAATAATCTTTATTTATATAGCGCCAACATATTCCACAGCACTTTACAATTTGGAGGGTGTGGGTTTACAGACAAAAGACATTCATTGCACAATGAAAAGCTACTTACAGATGAGACACAAGGTGAGAGGGCCCTGCTCACAAGAGCTTACAATCTATTAGGTTGTATGCGTGAGACAAAGGGTAAGAAGTGCTAGATTTACAATGGTCCAGCCATGTGACATAAATATGGGGTTGTTTTATGTAGAATTCGGATGAACCTCCCAACCCAAACAGTACATCTATATACAGTTAAAGGAGTTGGTCCTTCAGAGTTTCAGAGAATGCATGAATGAAATACTCTGTCACTTCCTGGTTCAGACTGACTCATTTGCATACAGCTCCATGCTTGTACAGCTCCATGCAGTGCTCTGCTTTCAGATGCTAATTAGATCAGATTAGCTTCTCAAATACTAAAGGACTTCTTATCTGATCCCCAAAAAAAAAGCCCTAATTACAGTTCTGTTTATTTTACATAAATCAAGCTTTTTACTGCTGAGCAGCACAGGACACTGTGCCTGACCTGTATGATGACATCACTCACTGTTATCTCATTGAACAAACAGCAGGGGGAGAATTGTTTACAGGTAGGTTACTGAGGGAACTGAAATAGCCAGGGAGGTCATAAATTCACTTGTATCTCCTTAGGGAAAACAGAGGAACAAAGCAATATATTTGGAAAATGTTTTTTATTTTGTGTTCAATACAATTTGAAAGCTATTCTTTGTAGCGAGACAACCCCTTTAAGTGCCGAAAATGAGATGAGTGCGCTAGAGGGTAGGAGGGGGGGGGGGGGGTGTTAGCATTAGGGATTCTGGTAGTCCAGAGTGATAAGATGTATTCTCAGGGCCCTCTTAAAACTATGAGGGTTGTGAATGTGCCTGATCACCCGCGGTAGCATGTTCCAGAGAACATGTGAAGTCTTGGAGACGGGCATGGGAGGTGCAGATGATTGATGAGTATAACCTGATATCATCAGCAGAGTGGAGAGAGCGGGCAGGGTGGTAGACAGAGATGAGGGAGGAGATGTAGGGAGAAGCAGCGCTGTGGAGAGCTTTATGGGTGAGTGTGATGAGTTTATGGTGTATTCTATACTGGATAGGCAAACAGTGCAGTGAATGACACAGGGGAGAGGCATTAGTATAGCGACTGGAAGAAAGAAAGATGAGCCGGTGCTGCTTCAGGAGGATTGGAGAGGGGGGAGTTTGCACAGAGGGGGACCCAAAAAACAAGAGTTACAGTAGTCAAGACGAGAATGAATAAGAGCAACAATGAGAGTTTGAGTTGTTTCCACAGTGAGAAAAGGACGGATGCTGGAGATGTTCTTGAGGTGCAGGTGACAGGATCAGGCAAGGGGCTGGATATAGGGATGAAAGACAGATCGGAATCTAGTATAACCCCAAGACAGCGGGCCTGCTGCCTAGGAGTTATTGAAAAAATAAAAAAGTTACAACTGTTGAAACGCAAGGAGGCAAAAACTAAAAAAATGTTCTGGTCATTAACTACTTTTCAGGCTGTCGGCTTTAGGGGTTAAATTTATAGAAAAGCACCTACTGTATGCTACAACATAGGTAATAAATTGCTCAAAGTCACAAAATAGAAAGTTTTGTTATGAGAATACAAGTATTAATCTCCAAGTCCAAAATCCTCTGTCTTCAGCAACTAAACATTTAAGATACAGGTTTTCTTCCATAAATATAGATCTACAAAAAGCAGTAACCAAAAAAACGTGGTGCAGACCATCTGGTTTCTCAAACCTTGTACAGCAGTTTTATTGTCTATATGCACAAAAAAAAAAATTAAATTTAAAAACAGCCAGGGACAGTTTTTGGGGAAAAAAAGTTTTGGGATAAAATTGCTTTTAGCCCGCATAGCCCCCAGGGTTCTAGCATTGTAAAGGGCCTGGTTTTAATAATTTAGCACTGTAAATTGATAGTGTGGTTTTTGGGAATTTTACTCTAAACAACATTAGGGGGAACATTTCTCATTTAGGTATGGAGCTTACTAAGGTATACCTTGGAAGAAGATGTAAAGCAAAACCCTGCGTTGGGCTCAATCATTTCAACTTGTTCCTTGTGGAATTTTACTATGCTTTTGTGAATATCAACAAAAACATTGCTAAAGAAGATGCAAGAATCCAGATGGTCTGCACTATATTTTTTGTAGATCTATATCTTTAGAAGATAGCCAGTATATTAAATGTTCAGTTGCTGAAGACATATGGAGACATGTATGATTTTTGGCCCCATTTTTTATGTGCGCATTTGTAGTGTAGAATGTGCCTGAATCTATGACCTGTTTTACTGCGGGTCATAGATTTAGCACTTTTTAGCTACAAAGTGACAATTCTGGCTCAGGTAAACCACTTTTTAAAGTGCTCTACCTGTTCCAGTAATGCGCCTGGATTTGACATTCAATATTCCTAAATGTGTAGTTTCATATGGTATAGTGCAACATGCCTCCAGCACGCCCCTGATCTCCGGTGCATTTCAAAGCGCGGGCGCTTTGTAATGTGCCTAATATTGGAGTGGGGCTGTTTAAAAAGACGCCAGGCTTCAAGCACAGCTACGTTCATACATGTCGCCCATAAGATTCTACATTATGTATTTATACTTGGGGACACAATATCACAAATGTTGTAGCATAGTAGCATTTCCATAATGTATGCCATATATGCCTTTGGAATCCTATTGCTCTATTGGGCTTAGTTGATTGAAGCATACACACTAGTATTTTAGAAAAAAAAACATTGTATATTGTCTAGTTCAGTTGTGCCATGCTGTTGTTGTTTCTTGTCATAGTTACATTTGGCAACGTTCTAGAGCTTGTATCTCTAGGATAATTGATTTGGTGTTCCTCTAGTTTCTGCTTGACCCTTCCCGAAATGTTGTGGGTCAGTTGTAGCATAGATAAATTTTTAACCCCTTCCTGCTGCAGCCTTTTTTTTTTGTCACGTTTGTTTTTCCCTCACCGCCTACCCAGAGCCATAACTTTTTTATTTTTTCATCTAATTAAACATATGAGGGCTTTTGTTTTGCAGGGCAAGATGTAATTTTAATTGGTTTTATTCACCGTACTATAAAATATACTTGGAAACCACAAAAACAATTCTAAGTGGGGCAAAATGTGAAAAAAAAACATACTTGTGCCTTGTTTGCGGGAGATTTGTTTTTGCAGCATTCAATCTCTGGTATAAATGATGTGTTACCTGTATTTCACAGATTCATATAAATTCGGCAATACCAAAGTTGTAGGGTTTTCATTACATTTTGGTTCCATCTGTAAAAAAAAATCCAAACATTTTCTATTTTTCATTTTTTTTGCCACGTTTTCAGATGGCTGTTTAACTACTTTCTGCCTGGGACAAGGACACCATGATCTGCATGGAACCATTCCAAATTAATTTAGATGCCGTCGTCGTGTTTGCCATGACACCTAGGGGTTAAACAGCATGTAATGGAGCTGGCTCCATTCCATGCTGTTACCAGCAGTTTCCAGCTACAACTAGCAGCCAACATTTGCTGCCTAGTTAGCTGGATTGTGCCACAATCCCACTACATAGCTATTTACCGACACCAGGATGTACTAGTACGTCCAATGTCGGTAAGGGGTTAATGTATAATGTTGAGGTTAATTTTAGGGACAGAGGTTCCAATATTTGGGGTACTAGTAGGGCGAGCTTCAGGGTAGGAATTTGGAACAGACAGCTAGGGTCAGTTATCACTATTACTCTTTTGTGCACCTGTCATCAACCACCCTCTGTCTGTTTGCTGAATCATCTAGCAGTGAGTCTATCTTCTTTGATATGCTTTGTACAGTGGAATAACTAAAGTTTTACAGACCACTGTCACTGTGTCACTTACAAAAAAAATCATGCTTTTATGTTACTAAATTTTACTTTTCTGTCCATGGAGCCGTTTGACTGTCTTTTATTTGAGGAATAAGCTTCAGACAAAACAGCAGCCCTGACATAAATTCCCACGAGTTCATATACAATATCCACCTCCAGGTTTTGACTTGGTCATTCACATTGCCACTTTCTAAAATAAACAACGCTATAAACACAAGCAAGAAAGTAAAAGTGGTAAAGAAAAACCACTAATCACAGGGTCAAAGACAGATGTGCATTCACTTTTCCAATCAGGAACAAGCGTACGTTTCCACTATACAATCGCCAATATATAACCTACTATATAGAGACCACAGAGTGGTCAGACACCAGCTCGGGCTGCCATCACATGACAGTGAATACAGCACCATTCCAACACAGAAGCAAAATAACCACTGATGTCCAGGGACTCGCAGGAGACATCTTCTCTGATAAGAATCATCCTCTTTTCTTCTGCATCCGACTCAGAAAGCCATGAGGACTTCTCCCATTCACGACTCGTCCCTGGAGAATTTACCACAGAAGCATCTTACACTCATCACTTTTCCAGCACTTCCCTACCAATTCCCACCGCTGTACAAACTCCCTATCCATAGTACCCCAAATGCTAATAATGACCCCATTCTGCCTACAGTTTTTGCATCCAGCTTTAGTCTTGCTTTGTGTACCTATACCTCCAAAATAAGTAAACAGATAGATGGAACACTTTTTATGAAGGTATATCCCAATTAGGCAGTTAGGTATATAGGCCCCCCATTAAGTAGGTGCTTAGGTATATAGGCCCCCATTAAGTAGGAAGGTATAAGACCTTCAAGAAGGCAGGTAGGCCTAGGCCTCCATTAATTAGGTAGGTAGGAATTTTGCTGCCCTGTTAAGTAGGTAGGAATTTTGCCCCCCTATTACGTAGTTAGGAATTTAGGCCTCCATTAGGTTAGTATATAGACCCTAGTAGATAGGCATATAGACCCATAGTAGGTGGATAAAGAGGCCCCCTTTAGGTAGTTATATACCCTATGTAGGTAGATATGTAGGCATACACTCCCCTGTAGGTAGGTACGTATATATAACCCCGTAGGTAAATAGGCAGGAATATACCACCCTGTAGGTAGATATGTAGGTGTATTTGCTCCCTGTAGGTAGATAGGTAAGTATACACCCCCTTGTAGGTAGATTGAAATGTATATATGCCCCCTGTCAATAGATAGATTAGATACAGTAGATAGGTATACAAACTCCCTGTATATAGGTAGGTATACATCCCTCTGTAAATAGGTAGTCCATCTGACTGAATAAAGATACTCACCTCATGACTTCATTATTCCTCCTATGCCGGGATTCCGCTCCTGGCATCTCTTATGCCAAAACCTTAGGCTTTGGGCCTAAGAGATGCAGTGGCGCAGGAGGCATGATAACATTTCTGTATCCCGCCTCCTGTGCTGCTTATTCCTGTTAGCCATATTCTTTGCCTTCGGTGCACAAAACTAGTCAGTCGGAGGGGGCTGATGGCTCCTTTTCCGATATAGTTTTCAACTTTATGCGCATCCCTCCCTCCCCTGCTCCTTCCTATACCACTGACATTTTATTGTTATGTCCTGTGACTACTGATGAACTTCCCTTTTTAACTCATTGTAACTTGTAGTCCACCAGCGTCCTGGGATCCAAAGCAGAGGTTGTTGGAATCATCTATTTGCTGGAAGATCAGCAATGATTATTGATTTGTAAATCTGTAAACTTAATAAACCATTTTCAAGGTATATATTATAATGATACTATGCTATTCTGCTGCTAATTTCAAGGCTCCATTCTACATAGTCATTTAGGGATACTGAGTTAATGAACTAGTTGTGTCCTGTTGAGTAATGTTCAGTCTTCTTTACTCAGAACTGTAGTAGCGAAGCCATCTATGAACTGAATATTAGCAAGTAAACAGATAAATCAGACATGGGATCTACAACCAAACCATTCTATCCTACTAAACTACAGTAAGCTAAGTCGTAAAATTGTTCTTATTTATCAAACTTTACCAGTAAATAGGCTCACAATATAACAAGTGTAAATAATATGTATATGGCTAATACAAGATATACCTAGCACTTTCAGTAGGCTCTAAGGAAATATAAGGGAGCCATGTCATGTGCTTTTAAATGTGTATTTTGGCTATAAAATTCATCTGCCACTAGTATAGGGGTCAGGAGTAACTGCAAGCTTTGAAGCTCATATATGGTACTTACACCCCTGAAAATATATCCAATGATGTAATTGGAGGTGAATAATTCTTCTGTCACAGGACCTGGATAATTAACCCAATAATGAACAGTGATATCACAATAAAGAGATAGAAAAGACAGTAATGTCACAGTACATGTATAATACACATAGTGATTCCGGCAGGTAAAGTCAGAGTTTAGGGATAATAAACCCAATAATGTCACAGTGCAGGAAAATAAATACCCTAATGTCACAATATAGGTATAATAAACCCAGTGATGTGTACAGGGACTATAAATACATTGATGTCAGTGTATATGGATAATAAACACAGTATAGAGTTGATCACCACCGCACAGTCACAATACAGGGCTTGAAAAAACCAATGTGAAAAAACAGCAAAGATTTTATAAGCAGCTATGATAAACTACAAGAATAATTAAGACAGTGATGTCATAATACAAAAATAATGAAGACAGTGATGTCATAATACAAAAATAATTAACACAGTGATGTCGCAGTGCAGGTATAATAAATGCAACGATGTCAAAGTACGGACATTTTAAATACACTGATGTCAAAGTATAAAGATAATAAAAAAGTAATATCAGGGTATTGAATTAATCACCTCTGCGCTGTCAAAATTAAACATTGATGTCATAGTAATGATGTAAAAAAAACAAGATACACAACAAGACTAATGAAGACTGATGCTATAATACCAAGATAATTAACAGAGTGATGTCACAGTGCAGGTATAATAAACACAGTGATAGCACAACACAGTCATGAATAATACATTAATGACATAGTACAAGTATAATAAACATAGTGATATCACGATAAGGCTATGTTCACACGGCTTAAAATGGGACATATTTCAGTCCGTAATTACGCGCCGTACTGCGTGAATTATGGCTGGAATACGTCCCAGTCATTACGGTAACCCACAGTTCTCATAGAGATCTATGGATTACGTCTCCTCTCCCTGCTCAGCGAATCCGCCGCGGGGGGAGATAAGTGACATGTCAGTTTCTAGCGGCGCATATACGCCGCTTGTAATGATTGTCTATGTGCCGGCGAGGTGCTGCCCCCCCCCCGCTTCCACCCCCGCTCCCGCCCCGCCCCCGTCCACACGGCGTAATTGCGGGGCGTTATTCAAATAAGCCGTGTGAACATAGCCTAACCTGTAATCAAAATGGGGCGCTGGGGCTTCTGAATCTCCCTCACCTAATTGCAGCAGGACATTGGGTGCTAAACATAAAAGGTCTAAAGATATATTTCCAACTCCCTGAATGATACATTTTATCTAAAAAAAAAAGTGTACAAAAAGCTACAACACAAAATTCACCACTAAGGGCCACATGTATGAAAACTGACTTGGTCTAAGGCTAGGTTCACACGGCTTAAAATGGGCCGTAGTTAGGTCCGTACTTACGCGCCGGAGGGCGCCAATTACGGGCCGAAAACGGCCCATTCATTACGGTAATTCACAGTTCTCATAGAGAACTATGGATCACGTCTCCTCTCCCCGCCCGGCGAAGCCGCCGGGCAGGGAGATAATTGACATGTCACTTTCTAGCGGCGTATACGTGCCGCTAGCAGTGATTGTCTATGGGCCGGCGAAGTGCCGGCCCCCCGCTAACATCCCTCCCGCCCCGCCCCCGTCCACACGGCGTAATTGCGGGGCGAAATTACGCCCCGCAGTTAAGCCGTGTGAACCTAGCCTAAGACTGTCCTTGTTGACCATAGCAACCAATCAGAGCGCCCCTGTCATTTCATATAGTGCTCTAAAAAAATGAAAGTGGCGCTCTGATTGGTCCGGGCCCCGTAGTTATGTCATAGCACAGAGCTCATAAACACAGTGATGTGATAATACAGGTATAATTAATACAGTACAGAGACAGTAGACATAGTAATGTGATAATATAGGGTATAATACAGGTATAATAAACAGTGATGTCACAGTACAGAGATAATAAACACAGTGATGTGATAATACAGGTATAATTAATATAGTACAGAGACAGTAGACATACCGTGTTTCCCCGAAAGTAAGACAGCGTCTTACATTCTTTTTACCCCCAAAACTCCCACTATGTCTTACTTTCGGGGTATGTCTTATATAGGGCAGGTATAGAGCCAGCTGTAGGCAGGTATAGGGCCAGCTGTAGACAGATATAGGGCCAGCTGTAGCAGATATAGGGCCAGCTGTAGGCAGGTATAGGGCCAGCTGTAGGCAGATATAGGGCCAGCTGTAGGCAGATATAGGGCCAGCTGTAGGCAGGTATAGGGCCAGCTGTAGGCAGGTATAGGGCCAGCTGTAGGCAGGTATAGGGTCGGCTGTAGGCAGATATAGGGCCAGCTGTAGGCAGATATAGGGCCAGCTGTAGGCAGGTATAGGGCAGCTGTAGACAGGTAATAGGGCCAGCGGTAGGCAGGTATAGGCAGCTGTAAGCAGGTTAGGGCCAGCTGTAGACAGGTATAGGGCCAGCTGTAGACAGTATAGGGCCAGCTGTAGGCCAGGTATAGAGCCAGCTGTAGGCAGTATAGAGCCAGCTGTAGGCAGGTAAGGGCCAGCTGTAGGCAGGTATAGGGCCAGCTGTAGGCAGGTATAGGGCCACTGTAGGCAGATATAGGGCCAGCTGTAGGCAGGTATAGGGCCAGCTGTAGGCAGGTATAGGGCCAGCTGTAGGCAGGTATAGGGCCAGCTGTAGGCAGGTATAGGCAGCTGTAGGCAGGTATAGGCAGCTGTAGGCAGAAAAACACTTACCTGGCTCCCCGCTGCTCCGTCTCCCGCGCCGCGCCGCCTCCTCGCTGCTCCGGCCTTCCGCGCGCTCTTCTCGGCACAGGCGGGTGATGTCATCAGGCCGCGCACGCAGCGTGATGAGACACGCTGCCTGTGCCGAGAGCTCCGGACAGCCGCGAGTCTGCTCGCGACCGCCCGGAGACCACTGCGGGGCAGGGAGCGCTCGCTCTGTGACCCACAGTGGTATCCCTTCACCTCTATGCGCTCCGGAGGCGTCACATATAGGTGAAGGGATCGCGGACAGTGCCTGGCCAGCGACGCCCGGACACTGTGCGCTCCTCGGCACACTACGTCTTACATCACACTATCTTGCAGCTACGTCTTACTTTCGGGGTACGTCTTACATTAGGCGACCTCACTAAGACACCGCTACGTCTTACTATCGGGGGTGTCTTACTATCGGGGAAACACGGTAGTAATGTGATAATATAGGTGATAATACAGGTATAATAAACAGTGATGTCACAGTACAGAGCTCATATACACAGTGATGTGAAAATACAAGTATAATAAACAGTGATGTCACACTATAGAGATAATAGACACAGAGATGGGCTAATACATGTAAAAAAAACGCAGTGATGTCACAGTACAGAAAAAATAAATACAGCAATGTAATAATTCAGCTATAATAGACAAAGTGATGTCATAGTACTGAGATGATAAACCCAGTGATGTGATAATAATACAGGTATAATAAACAAAGTGATGTCGTAGTATAGAGATAATAAAGACAGTAAGATGATAATGACACAGGTATAATAAACAAAGTGATGATCATAGATAATAACTTAGAACACTAGTATTACTTTTTGTGTTATGGTGGTTGTTGGAATACCCCAGGCATTGGAGTCCAGGCATAACTGCTATTCCCATAATTGCACCCTTGTAGCAAGTCACTGTTTCATGTGGTACATCAGGTGTCTGGATTTAGACATTGTAGTAAAGGGGGGTTATCCGAAGAAAACTCACGCATTCATGAAACAGATGGATTTTTTGATGTGACAAGGACATTCATGTTGGCTGAGAATACACATCAATAAATCTAAATTCATTTTCTGCCCAAACACTAATTAACAAAACTTTAATGTCCAGCAAGGCTGAAGTTTACCAATAATCATTGATCTAAAGCAGATTTATCAATTACCTGTCATATACCCACATCCGTGTCGACTCTTTCCTCCATTTCCTTACTCTTAATCACATTGGAAAGTGACAGCTTAATTTCTGGTGATTGATAACAGCACCAGACAATGAGAACGGCCGGCGTGTTGTCAATGAGGAGGTGGCAGGGTCTCCTCTCTCAATGTCCATTTTACTGGTACAGGTTAAAAGGGTAATAATGTAATTTACAAAAAAAGAAACCAACAGAAATAAAGACAAACAAAAGAGTAACCATCCCATACATATAAATACCTTTCATTGGGCGTTGGTGTCACCAGGCTAAGAATGTAAGCTATGCTTGATCATACAATCTCAATGACAGGAAGAAAGTTACTCATAGTTGGATAGGACTTAGATTTGCTATATAGGGGATAACAAGGGCAAAAATTGCAGAATGAGCTTGATAAAGCAAATATTAGTCAAGAGCAATACAGCATTGATGTTGAAAAGATATTAGATGAAAGAAACCCAAAATGGATGTTCTCTTTTATTTAGGATTGTATGAATATCTTTTCCTCTTATGGAGCAGAGTAACAGGCTATGCTTCAGCCATGTACGTAGGGTTTACTTTTTGATGCCTACACAGGCCTGCTTGGTGGGCGCATCTCTTAAAGGGTCTGTTTAAGTAATAAAAAAAGAAAAGAAAGCCCCTAACTGTATTTAATGCAAAAAATGTATTCACCTTTGCACTCACTATCGATCCGGCGAAGAAGCCCCAGCTGAGTCTCTAGTCTTTCTTTACTGGTTCTTGTGACCACCGAAACCAATCAGTTGCTTCAGTAGCCATGCATCTTTTCATCAACATCACAGTTGACATGCCGGTTGGAGGTAGTGGATCCTCTGGACCACCGCAAGCGATGGTGTAAGCAGCGCCAGGGAGCGGAATCTAAGTAGGTCCTGGTTTTCACCAGAGCCCGCCGCAAAGCGGGATGAACTTGCTGCGGCGGGAGTCTACCAGGTCGCTACCCCTGGCGTGGCTTGCTTGCGGAGGCAGCCGAGGTGTAGCGTGGCACAAAATCGGAAGGCAGGCTCGTAGTTGGGGACAGGCAGGTTGGTCAGGGCAGGCGGCATGGTTCGTGGTCGTGGACAGGCAGGAAGGTCAGGGCAGGCGGCAAGATTCGTGGTCGAGAGACGGAGGCAAAGTGTACGGTACACGGTAATCAGAACAAGACTTAGGAATGCTTTCTCAATAGGCAATGGGCACTAAAGATCCGGCAAGGGCATCAGGAAGAGGCAGGCTTAAATAAGGGCAGCGGCTGGCAATACCAATTACCGGTGCGCTGGCCCTTTAAATGTAACAGAGCCGGCGCGCACGCGCCCTAGGGAGCGGGGACGCGCGCGCCGGGGGACAGGAGCCGCCGCGTGAGCGAGGACGGGTAAGTGAGCTGGGACACGGGTGCCGGAGCCAGCGCGTCCACTGCCCGACATGCGGGCAGCGGTGCCGCCAGGCTGGGAGGCACGGGTGCCACCGCGACCCGGGTTGAGGGTCGTGGGGGCACCTGTGACAGCTGGCGTGTTCTTATTTGGTAGAGGACACTTTTGACACACTTGGGAGATCAGGGTGTATCTGTGAATACTCCCTACATGACTGCATACCCTAAATCCTTAACTTTGGGCATTTGTTATAATAAGAAAAATTTATTTAGAATCAAATTAAAATACAGTTTGTAAATTTATTTCTTAAAATATATATCATTTGGGGGGCGTGGACGGACGCGGAGGACGATGGACGCCAAGGAGAGACGCAGCGAGGAACCCTCGCTAAAACACAGCGCTGCATATTCTAAAACCCGGCATACTGCCCAAATTTGGTCTCCCAAACACACCCAAGAACAAGAAAGCTCCCACTAGAGCACCCGAGGCGTTCTCAGGCGGGATCGTGAGTGATCTTTAGCACCCGTTCAGCGGAGCCCGCGGCCATGCTGAGAATGGCGGGAAGATAGAGACGGCGACAGAGAAAAACAGTGGCGGCGGATACCTCCAGAAAGCTGCCGAGGCCCTGCGAACACCAACCCGGACATCTCCGGCAGCGGCACGGAATCACGCGGAATCCCTCAGCACCACTCAACCTGCAAAGGAGGAATGGCGCCCTTTGCTGCATTGGTTACAGTGAGTACCCGGGAGCGGTCACGCTGACACCGCCGCCCCTCTGCCCTGTAGAAGGGATCCCGGCTGACCAGCACAGTTTGTCACTGCCCTAACTTGCTACCTAGCAGGCATTAGGTCTATCTCTCTGGACTACGGGATACAGCGGGCCCCCGCCATTAACCACCCTCATATGACTGTAGCATCGGCCATTTTAGGTCATAGTCACTTGGCCCCTACCTTCATATTCCACCCTGGCCAAAACCGACGGAACGCAATATCACAGGAGCCCTACACTTGTATAATTGAAGCAAAAGGCTGCCTGCAGTATTGAACACTTCTAGAGAGTAAAGGAGCCCCAAACAACTCGCTGTTTTTCTATACATCCCCTACAAACAGTCAAACATACAGTGAGGGTACTGCCTATCATTTGCAATCTGATAGCCTTAAACCCTCAGACAATATCCCACAACGGGGTTCTCGCCGGCTGAAAACAAAGTCCTCTGTTACAGACTTTACAACCTCTACTCTTACCTGCTGCCCAGCGAAATATAGAATTGTCTCTCGAGGCCAGAGGGCACAGAGGGCCTCCGGTATTATTTACCCTCACATATTTGCAGCAGTGGCCATTTTAGAACACAGTAACTTGGCTCCTGCCACCATAATCTATCCTGGCCAAAACAAAAGGACCGCATTCCCGCAGGAGGACAGTGCTCGCACACTCTGAACAGGAGGCTGCGTACAGTATTAAACGTTTCTTTAACAGAGTAAAGGAGCCCCAAACAGCTCACTGCTTGGCCATCCAAACATTACAATCAGACCAGAACAAAGGGAGGGTGCTGCCTACTATTTGTAACCTGGTTGCCTCAAGCTCTCAGCCAATATTCCACAACGGGACTCTTACTGGGCGAAAACAAAGTTCTCTGTCTCCAACTTTACAACCTCCAACTCTGCCACTATCCCCCCTCTACTCATGCCCGCCCTCAACCATACAAAACTCCAAAGAAATTGAAAACCCCAAAGAAAACTCCTGGGTCCAAACTTCACTCTCACCCAAACTCTAGGACAGAAACAATGGCGTCAACCTCAAATCTACAAAATCAGAAATCCTCCGACCATCAATGGTCATCTTCCTCCGAATCATTAGTAGGAGCCGTTGATCCACCGCCCATGCCACCTCCCCAAAGGGAAGAGTGGAAAGCATACCTAGATGACATACCCACGAGAGCAGATTTTCGGAGTTTAGTGGCTGAAGTCAAAGAGGCATGCAGAACAGAAATTACCGCTGTACGCTCCGATCTAAAGTTGATTGCTGACAAGGTACACGACCTAGAAGAAGCCCACGACACAACCCGAGTATATGTCACTGATTTACAATCTCAAATATCCTCTCAGCAATCACATTAAAAGACCGGAAAGCACGTCACCTAGAGGACTTAGACAATAGAGGGCGCCGCAATAAATAACGGGTATGAGATCTACCGGAATCTAAGGGGGCCAAAGACCTACGCTCCACCCTCAACAAAATCTCAACTCCATATTGGGAGAGCCCTCCCTTTTCAAAATTAAATAAAATTACACAGGCGCACCGGCCCAAAAACCCAAACCACCAGTGGTCAACCAAGAGATGTCATTTGCTGCTTGCAAGATTTTGAGATAAAGGAACATATAATGTCTAAGGCCCGTGCCCTACGATCTATTGAATATGAAGGAACCAAAATTCTACTTTTTCCAGATCTCTCATGGATGACTTTACACAAGAGACGATGCCTGAGACCCCTGCTGGAGGAACTCAAAAACATGATGTTCCATACAGATGGGGTTTTCCCTTTGTCCTGATTCCCACAAAGAGGGCAAATCGAGCCTCGTTGAAATCACAAAGAAACTTGGAACAATTCTGTTCTACAACTGAACATTCCAATTCTGACCTCCAGATTGGGAATTGCAACTCCCTTCTCCTCCCCCGCCAGTGACATGGCAGCCGGTGGCCAACAGCAAAAAGAAGATGGCCAAGAAGAGAGCAAGGAGGACTGTCATCCTCAGGAGCCTCAAGACAACCTACTTGAACACTCTTATGCAGGTTTACTGTTACATGCTTATCTCTTGTTGGGGTTCCGATGACCCAATTTTACAGTTTGTTCGCAGAACTTGTTCCTTTAGCACACTAGTTATGTCGGGTTCTGGAAGGCTATTGAAATGTTTTTTTTTTTGTTTTTTTTGCAGCCTCGCACTTATGATCCTGGCTTGGGGCCGGGGCCTGGGGGGGGGGATCAACACTCATTATCGGGTGTACTCCTCTTTCCCCGTTTCGGGCTTCGGCGCCAGGTTCGGGTATCTAGAGCTTTATTCAGCGAGGGTTCCATGCGGTCTTCTGCAGGTGCCCGACCCTTTCTCCCATAGGGGATTATGGAACCGCCAGACTCTACAGCTCTTGTTTAGCTGGGAGGGTCTATTTGTGGTTTTCTTTTTGAAGGGTTCCCTACTATTTTTTCATTACATTATAATCACTTGAAGTTGGAGGTGAACTCTCGTTCTTCCCTTCTTCCCAAGGGATCTTTACTTGGGAGGATCACTTTTTTGAAGCCCGAGGTATGAAGATTTTCCTCGGTATTGTGTGGTTTTTTTGTGATGTCTTGTCCCTTAAACCCCCCCTATTGTGTCCTGTCTTATGATGAGCTTCCTCAGTTATTAGACCTTGAGGGCCTACTTGCATCTCATCTTATCAATAATGGCTAATCTAGTGTCAATAAATGTGAAGGGCCTTAATTCTGACACCAAAAGAAGGCTATTGCTGACGGAACTTAAACAATTAAAGGCAGAAATAGTTTTCTTACAAGAAACCCATTTTAACAAAGAGGGAAACTTTAAATTTGTTAGACACCTGAATCCTACGGCCTATGTCTCCGCCCAATCCAGGAAAAAAGCGGGGGTAGCCACACTGTTGGCAAGCACGTGTCCCTTTCAGGTTCAACACTCAACCATTGATGACAACGGGCGTTATATAATTCTTAGAAGAACATATCTGGGCACGCCTTTTACCTTATGCAATATCTATATACCCAATCAGTCTCAGATTCGTTTCCTTAACAAAGTTCTTTTGAAACTGAAGCGTTCCCCCTCTTCTACGGTAATAGTGGGCGGTGACTTTAATATGGCCTTCTCGGAAAATGCAGATAGGTTGCACTTAAGGGCTCAGTCTAATATTCCCACTCAATTTAGAATCTCCAGGGATTTTAGGAAACTAATCAGAAAGTATGCATTATTTAACCTCTGGAGAATAGCACATCCCTGGGATCGTTCATATACCTTTTTCTCAACACCCCACAACTCTCATTCAAGAATAGACTATTTTTTGGGTAATATCCCAGCCCTGAGACGTATGCTTAATGCAGACATTAAAGCTATTACATGGTCAGACCATGCCCCCATTACACTATCCCTTAAATTACAAGTGGCACCGATTCGAAAATGCCACTGGCGATTGAACGAAAGCCTCATAAAAATCCACAAACTAGAGAGGAATTAAGACAACATCTTGAGGAATATTACTCCACTAATGAAAACTCTGTGTCCTCTCCTTTGACATTATGGGAAGCCCATAAGGCAGTATTTCGGGGTTGGTGCATTTCCACAGGGCCGTCTTAACAGCACTATGGGCCCCTGGGCAGAGAGGTGTACTGGGGCCCCCCCTCCCCTCCCACCCTAACAAACCCCCCCTCCCCTCCCACTCTAACAAACCCCCCCCCCTCCCCTCCCACCCTAACAAACCCCCCCTCCCCCCCCACCCTAAACCCCCCCCCCCCCCCCCCACCCAAAAAAAAAAAAAAAAAAAAAGCCAAAAGAAACAAATTTTTAAACATTAACAGTCAGGGTCACTATTACATGACAGAGACCACAGCACTAATCGAATAAGAACTAAATAACCCCTGACACCAGGGACTCACCGGGGGCGTTCTGTCTTTTCAGTCGTTCTCTGAATCGTTCTTTTTCCCTTTTCCTTTCCCCATAACCACTTCTCCCAGCCGCCACCTGTCCCTGCAGAATGTAATGCAAAAACATCTTAGTAAATTTGGGCAGGCAGGGCGAGTAATTAGGCAGGCAGGGGCCCGGGATAATAGCCAGGGAGGACCGATTAAATAGCCAGGCAGGCAGTATATGGGCAGGCAGGGCAGTATATGTGCAGGGAGGGCAGTGAAAAGCCAGGCAGGGGCAGTATTTGGGCAGGCAGGGGGAGTATATGGGCAGGCAGGGCAGTGTATAAAGCCCCGGGAGGGGCAGTGTATATACCAGGCAGGGGGAGTGTTAATTAAACCAGGGAGGTAAAATGGGCAGGCAGGGCAGTGTATGTAGCCAGGCAGGGGGATGTATATAGCCAGGCATGGGCTGTATATAGCCAGGGAGGGGAGGGGAAAGGGGAGGGAGGGGATGCTATGGGCAGGCAGGGG
>JAODAL010053774.1:0-25056 GCA_025379985.1 Phyllomedusa bahiana
GGGCTCTAATACTAAATGATCCAGAGGAGATATCACCAAGTACAACCGATGACCACCTGTCTTGCCCCACTAGTCTGCGGGGGTCTAGCACGTAATAAATACATATATATTATATATAATATATATAAAAAATTTATATAATATAATATAATAATATAAATATATATATATAATATATATATATATAATAAAAATTATATTTATTTATTTAATTTTTTTTTTTAAAAAAGTAGAGTGCAATAGTTTATAAAATTGATGGGTAGATAGATAGATAGGATAATGAAAGGAGATAGATGATAGGAGATGATAGATAATGAAGATAAAAAGGAGATAGATAGAATATAGATAGGAGATGATAGATAAAAAAAATAGAAGATCGAAGATAGATAGGGATAGATAGATATTAGATAGGAGAAATAATAGATAGATAGAAATAATAGGAGATAGATAATAGATGATAGATAATAGATAGATAGTGGGAAAGTAGAAAAAGATAGATAGTAGATAGATAGATAGATAATAGATAATGATAGTGGGAATAGATATGAGATGGTAGATAGGGTAGATGTAGATAGATAGATAGATAGATAGATAATAGATAGATAGATATGAATAGATAGATAGGAGATGATAGATAGTAGAAAATTAGTTAGTAGATAGATAGATGTAGGAGACAGTGTTGTGGTTGGGAACAAAGGTTTTTATGTGTGACCCTTTTGTCTCCATTTTTATTATTAATTAGTATTACCCCATACCAAAATTGGCAAAAAAAGTCCCCTGTATATTCTTTCACTAATGCTTAACAAAAGGGCCCGACATGTTATGTTGTAGAGACATTACCGTGAAACCCCAAAGATGGCACCTCTTTAAAGTTACACCCTGTGCCAAAATTTTCTGAGCTGTGGGAGGGGTCTGTGATAAGGAGGGGCCAATGACCCCCAGCCGGTACATGTGTGCTTTTTATTACTGATTTGCAAAAGTATAAAAAAAGCTGCCATTTTTAAAAAAAAGGGGGAAATATTTTCACGACAGGGCAGGTTGTGATGTTCTTTCTCAGGTGCACCTTTATTATTTTAAGCTAATTTGGAGACCCCACAAGGAGATAGATCCCCTTTGAGGATATGTCTATTTCAATTTGTCGCCCAAATCGTGGGGCATGGGATTTGATCTGATTAATCAGCCAAAAAGAGGATTGATACAGCTCCCCCCACCAGATGCCAGATAAGATGGTTCCCTCTTTGTCCTAGTACGAGGTAAGTTTCATACTGTGGTGGGTGTTGCGTCGTATCCATTGACTGGTTGCCAGATCATGCTGACAGGTTACTTAGACGCCCGTGCTCTGAAACCTATGACCTGTGTGGCAGAGCGACTACAGGTAGTTGCCTGTTTCTGCCACTAGTCGGAGTTATACCGTAGAGGTATAAGCAACATTCCACCAAGGGTGCCTGGCCTTGGTGGGATAGGAGCCAGACGTATGTGTTGTCAGCCACACTATGTGGTTGGCAGATGTTTAATTTGGTCATTCTGGGTCGGCTCTTATCGGGAGTAGACAACGTGTCAGGTGGGTGTCTACTCCCCATGTTCCAGACCACGTTTGGATAGGGCTCGGGATTCCCATAAAAAAAGCCTGGGCCTTCAGGTGTACAGGGGGCATGGTTAGCTACCTGGACGGTGAAGCAGCAGAGCTGAGAAGAGAGCTCTGGCCCCCCCCCCCCCAGAGGCTTAGGAGAAGCCAGAACCCAGCAGGAAGCTGGGTGAGAGTGTGTTGTGGGTGAGGTGGTTGTTACTGGCAATCGGTGGGGTGGCTCTTATGGGATAGACAACGTGTCAGGTGGGTGTCTACCCCCCATGTTCCAGCCCACGTTTTGGATAGGGCTCGGATTCCAAATAAAAAGCCGGGGCCTTCAGGTGTATGGGAGGCATGGTTTGCTACCTGGACGGTGAAGCGGCAGAGCTGAGGAGAGAGCTCTGGCCCCCCCAGAGGCTTAGGAGAAGCCAGAACCCAGCAGGAAGCTGGGTGAGAGTGTGTTGTGGTACTCGGCAATAGGCTGGGGTCGGCTCTTATCGGGAGTAGACAACGTGTCAGGTGGGTGTCTACTCCCCATGTTCAATACCACGTGTTGGATAGGGCTCTGGATTGCTATAAATAGACTGGGCCTTCAGGTGTACAGGGGGCATGGTTAGCTACCTGGAGGGTGAAGCAGCAGAGCTGAGAAGAGAGCTCTGGCCCCCCCAGAGGCTTAGGAGAAGCCAGAACCCAGCAGGAAGCTGGGTGAGAGTGTTTTGTGGTACTCGGCGATAGGCTGGGGTCGGCTCTTATCGGGAGTAGACAACGTGTCAGGTGGGTGTCTACTCCCCATGTTCCAGACCACGTTTTGGATAGGGCTCGGGATTCCTATAAAAAGCCTGGGCCTTCAGGTGTATGGGAAGCATGGTTAGCTACCTGGACGGTGAAGCAGCAGAGCTGAGGAGAGAGCTCTGGCCCCCCCAGAGGCTTAGGAGAAGCCAGAACCCAGCAGGAAGCTGGGTGTGAGTGTGTTGTGGGACTCGGCAATAGGCTGGGGTCGGCTCTTATCGGGAGTAGACAACGTGTCAGGTGGGTGTCTACTCCCCATGTTCCAGACCACGTTTTGGATAGGGCTCGGGATTCCTATAAAAAGCCTGGGCCTTCAGGTGTACAAGGGGCATGGTTAGCTACCTGGACGGTGAAGCAGCAGAGCTGAGGAGAGAGCTCTGGCCCCCCCAGAGGCTTAGGAGAAGCCAGAACCCAGCAGGAAGCTGGGTAAGAGTGTTTTGTGGTACTCGGCGATAGGCTGTGTGTAGTTAGTGGCCAGCCGGCCAGAGGTTTTCCGTTTATGATTTATGTTTTGTATTCTATGCCTGAATAAAGCTGGCTGAGGCCAATTTAAAACAGGAGCTTGGTGTCAGCGTGCCAATACCTTTCTTCCAAGAAATGGCGATCCAACAGCTAAGTATCCCCCAGGACGGCCCAGGAGGGCGTCCGAATGCATGTGAGGCGTCACTCCTGTCAAATTATCTCCTTGTGGGGTATTTTCTGTTTTATGTGTATTGGATGTTGTGAGACTCACCGATTGAAGGCAAGCTGGGAAAGCATGGTGTGAAGCCAGCTGGGACTGCAGAGTGGGAAGCCGAGAGGCCCAGCTCTGTGATATAGCAGAATTCCCCCTTGGGAGAAAAGGGGGGGAGTTTTGAGTCTTTTCGCGGTGAAGCTGGCTTGGAATGATATCATGTGAAAGGAGAATTCTCTGGCGGTGGAGTCGTGAATTCAAGCCTTACCTTGGTACAGAGGGAGGCTGGGTACAGCTTCCTGATGTCAGTGTCTCTGTAATATTTGATACGAGTCTGTCTTGTGTGTCCTGCAGATGCAAAGTTTGTTTTGGAACGAAGGAGTTAAAACAGTTTGTGTGTGTGAGTTTAGGCTGGTGAACAGCGCCATCTGCTGGTTTTCTAGAGAACTAAGGACGTTGAGTCTCATTGTTGATAGGAAGAAGTAAGTGTAGCATGAGTCAGGGAGGCTCGAGACAAAGAGAGGGCAAGACAGCCAAACAGTAGTGTTAGAGAGACAGGGTGTAAATCAAACACTGGGGGGAGAATGAAGGATCTGATGAATATTGGAGAAGCGAAGTAGACTGAAGGATTTGGGTCTATTGCAAGCAGCAGAAGAGTAATTTAAAGGGGTTTTACCACCATTTAATGTTGACGTGGGATCCTCCAAAATGGGTTTTTAATCACTTTTCTAAATATATGTGATTACAAAAGTGAAGACTCTGAGAGCTACAGCATTTCTCAATCCCCCTTAGTTACCTGAAAGCTTCCACAAGACACGACCAGAGAGACCCAGAGATGCTGACAGGCCGCGCTTGCGTGAAACACTTCTTATCTGATGACAGGCAAAATGAATGAGCTTTTAAAGGACAGGGAAGAAAGTGCAGTGCATGAGCCTGTGTCTTGCTGTATTGAGAATCCACTGTTGTACTGTTATTATTTCCGTTAAGTTTTGAGACGCTCCCTTATTCCTCACTCTCTGTTCACAACCTCTCTCTCTCCCCTGCAGCCTTCATGACTCAGCATGATTTGTTCATATTCTACTCCCATGATTTGTTTATATTCTACTCCCGTGCTGATAAGCGGTAAGTAACTGGCGTCCTGGAAAATCCCCTTTAAGACCTCAGAAAGCATTTGTGATGAAGGGTGGAACAGGCAACAAAGGAAGGTGTTGTATATGTGTATCATAAGCCTATTGATGCCTGCAAGACAATGGTGAATACTGTGCTAATGCCCTATAATAGCAGATGGACTTGTCCTGGGGGTGGAGAGCAAAATCAGGGGTGAAGAGAGAACCATTGCAACAATGGGGAACCACGCCCCAAGGATGGCCCCCTGTGACACAAGCTGCCCTGCCCACTGCAACCACACCTTCTACTCCAGTTACGCCTACTGCTCCCATTGTGATGTCACATCCTCTTCCTCTTGGGTTACTGCCGGCCCCTTCCGGGGTCAACACTTCTGCTTCCGGGACCAAGATGGCGGCACACAGCACTGCATCTGTATTTCCAATCATGGATGCAGATACTGGGGATATATGGCGACCAGACACAACCAGCCCTAAAGTGGAGAACCTCATGGTACTGGGGGGGAGAAGATACTGTGGGAGGAGGCTCCAACAGCACAAGGATGACAAGGAAGGAGGAAGAAAGAGCGGATGAGCTCATACGACAGGTCAGGGGAAATAGTTGGTGTGCCGCTGCGAGAGGCATATCAGCTGGTCCACTGCATAGCACACCCCGGGAAGGACACTGGAGGAGCAGTCAGTTGAACAGTGGGGAAGTATCAGGAACTGATCTCACAGGCCTTACTGTAAGGAGACTGGAAGAAAAGGCCAGAACGTAATAGGTCCTGTTTCCTCTGAGTCGAGTGTTGCCTGGAAAACAGCCTGTGCCCTATTACTGGAAGATAATACAGATTTTGCAAGAATTCTGCAGCCACCTGCAAAAGAGGTGCAGGTAATTCAGACTGGCCTATTGTGGCCCAATCCCTCATCAAGCCGTCAGATATGGATGAGATCACTGCTGCCTCCAGAGTGTAATGTTGTGAACAGCTGATGCGGAATGACATCAACCAAGATTAGGAGGAATACCGTGCACGGATGTCTCAGATGTTCTCTGATCTGGGATTCTCCTCTGTCTGAGAAGCCACATGCTCGGATGCTGACCAGGACCGAACGGATTGTTCTGCTGGACTCTACGGAGAAGCAGCTGAGGATGGTCCGGCCACCGAGAGATGTGGTGCCTCTAGTTGCAAAAGGCATCGAAAACAATCTGCCTGCGGGAGATGTGAGATCAAAGCCTGTTCCTGTGATGGTGGACTCTGGAGCCTACAAGCCAAGCCCACCGCTTGCTTGAACTGCAACAGAGCAGGACACTGCCCCCTGCAAAATAAGAAGAGAACACCACAATCCCAGATACTCAGAGCCTGCTCCTGATGCCTGCCTTATTCCTGAAGCCCAGCATCCATAGGACAGGGATATCCACTCTCGTGCAAATTCTGGTATGAGGCAGTGAAGACAACTCCCTTCCACCCTTGATGAAGATGCTTAGAGTCCTTTCAGAAGCCGAAAGCAGCCTTTGCCAGTGCCCCTGCACTAGGCATCCGGGACTACCAGAAAACCTTCAAGCTCTTCGTATTAGGGAAAAAAGGAGGGATATGCATTGGGGGTCCTAGCACAGGCCCATGCAGGTTGAAACAGACCAGTTGGATACTACTATGCAAGGCTGGACCCAGCTGCAAGGGGAGAACCTTCCAGTTTACAAGCTGTATTTGCAGCCCAAGTGCTGCTGGATAAACCAGCGGATATTGGACTCAGATGCTCCCTCGTCCTGCTGACATCTAAGCCTCCAATGTTCTCTCCTCGTACTGAACAATGTCACGCTTATGAGATGTAGCATCCTCGAGTCAGCTGCCCTCATTCCACTTTCAAGAGGAGATAGTGGAATGACGGAGGGGGGAGAGACAGAAGATGAGGACATCCATGATTGCTGTGAGGTGATGCAAATGGAGACATCCTATCTTCCTCAGAAGAAGTAAAAAAAAAACAGAATACGTCATCTATGTCGATTGAACCAGGTTTGCAGATGAACAAGGCCGCTATCACACAGGATATGCAGTTGCAACAGTGGATGATATGTTGGTGGCAAAAAGTTTACCCTCATACAAGTCGGCACAAGAAGCAGAATCGGAAGCCTTGACCACAGCCAGCAGACTGGCCAAGGATAAGACAGCCAACATCTACACAGACTCCAGATATGCCTATGGAGTGGCGCATGACTTTTGCCCCATTTGGAAGTCACGAGGATTCCTGACAGAAGCGGGGACTCCAGTCAAGCATGAGAAAGCCATCAGAGAACTCCTGGATGCGCTCCTGTTGCCCGAAAAGGTTGCCGTCTTGAAAGTGAAGGCATACGGAAAACTCAACACTAAAGCGGCAAAGGAAGCGGCCTTAAAAGATGACTGTGCACCCAAGAGCCAGCAACTACAGATCCTCCATCCAAACATCTACTGTACAAACTGAAACAGTAAGCAGCGGATGCAGAAACAAGAACTTGGAAGAAGAAAGGAGAAAAAGAAGGAGAAGATGGGATTTACAGAGCTGGCAGACGCCCTTGTCTGCCCAGGGCCCTATATCCAGCAGTTGTTCAGTGGGCGCATGGGCCAGACACTTGTCTAAGACGTTGATGAATGAATTGATTGACAAGTACTACCTAGCACCAGGAATCTCTACACTCACAGACTCCTTCACCAGAGCTTGTGTCACCTGTGCTGAATGCAACCCTGGGAAGCCAGTAAAAGTACCACCCAAACATCTGGCAAAGCCTCTCCATCCTTTCCTAAGGATCCAGATTGACCACATACAGAGGCCCGAGTCCTGAAGATACGAATATGCCCTCGTCATTGTGGACATGTTTTCAGAATGGCCAGAAGCGTTCCCTGTGGCTGATATCACAGCAAAGACAACTGCCAAGAAGCTGCTGACAGAATTTTGTCGCCGATAAAAAGGTCCCCAGAAGTGGATTGAGGGGTGACCAGGGCCCCCAGAGTTTACAGCCAACCTGATAAAGAAAGTATGGAAAATTGGGAAGTACTCTGGGCTTGAAAACCCCCCCGTACCTTTTAAAAGCATGGGAAAGAAAAGAAAATTTAAAAGGGGAACCCTGAAGTCCAGAATGCTAAAAGCAGCAAGAAGAATTTGGGCATGCCCGCCCTAAAGCCTGCCCTTTAGTTTGGTTTTAGAGTCGGGGCACACCCCCGGGGACAGTTTTTTCCTCTGCCCTATGAGATCCGTTGGCAGGCCCTCAATGTTGGGTGCAAAATTTCCCTCAGCAGTTGTAGCAAAAATTTGATGCTTTTAAAACCCTCTTATGTGAATGCTTTTGGCTAAAGAGTTGTTGCAAAAGGCATTCTAGGGTTTTCTTTTTCCTTTCCGGACCCAATTTAAAGACGTTGCTGCCCAAAAGCTACACCCTGGGGATGAGCTAGGGAAAAAAAGTTTGTGTGAAAAACCCTAACCCCGGGATTAAAGGGGCCGTACCAAGGGGCTGCTGACCACTGTTTTGCACCCCTGTAAGATGCCCCAAAGTCCCAGAGATGAAGCGGATGCTGTTTTTTTCTAATTTTAAAGGAGCTATGTTTTTAAACCTTTTTGGTCAGAACCCATCGGTGGCCTTTTACCAAGGAGAAAAGGGATGGTACCCCCTCTTTTTATAACTCGCAGTGCTCTTTTTTGGACCCCCATATTCTTTTTGATTTTTGATGTGAAATTTTTTCCAGGGGTTTTCCCATACATTGCAAACATTTTACAATAACAATCTTCCCGCAAGGTTTGTTTATACTTGTGGGGGAGGGGTTTTTAAGAGGGAGACGTTTCCTGCACAAACTGGGGTCTGTGGGATGAAAAAAAGGGGGAAGAGGGGGGTTTAATGACCACGAACCCCTTAAAAACAGGAAGATAAACAGGGGAAGCCCCTACTGAAAAGGGAATGGCCCAAACAAAAACTGGAGTCTGTCAAAAAACGGGAATCCCAAAGGTAAAAGCATGTCCCAAAACCTTATCCATTAAAACCCTCAGGAACCCCCATGTGGGGGTATAAATTCCTGGGAGCTTTACATATGAGGGGGGGCATGGGGTTTTTTAGAAAAATTCGGGTTGAAAGACATAAACCCCAAGCCCCAGAGAAAGGGTTTGGGGTGACCCGCACCAACCCCGGGTAAACCTGCTTTTTCCCCCAATGTGCGATTTTTTCGGGGGCATGACGGGCCATGGCTGATCCTCCCCTTGATGATACAAAAAAGGGTAGAGACGGGTTTTAAGATAAAAATTTTGGGGCAAATTTTGGGAAAAATTTTAAAAACAGCTATGTCTGTTCAGGGGCGGGCCCCCAAAAAAAGGCACTGCCCCAAATAATTTTCCCGGAGGCAGCAAAAAAAATGTTTTCTCAGTCTAAAACACCCCCCACAGTTTCATGAAGCCTGTGGGGGGGACTGGAAGGCCGAGTCCCCAATCACCCAAAAAAAACCCAAATTAACCACCAGTTGGGGAAAAACCTTTAAACCCAGACAGTTTTTAACTTCTTAACCGTAAAATTTAAAAAAATTTGGCAAAATTCCTGGAAAATTTCCCCAAAGAAAAGGGTTATTACTCCCCCATAAGTAAAATCGGGTGGCAGCCCCCCTACGGGAATCAGGCCCAACCCCTAGGGGAAATATTTTTAAAATTTTGGGGAGATTTTTAAGTTTCGGACCAGACTAGGGGTAACTGGCCCGGCCCAAAATTTGGCCCCGCCCAAAGTTATTTACCGTTTTCCAACAAATGAGTGGGGGGGATACCCCCAAAACCACGGGACCAGTGAGAGCTAGGGGAAGGGGACCAACCCAAAGGGCAGCTTTGCCCCCCGTCAAAATTTGTTCTATAGGATTCCCCAAGGGGGGTCCCAATGAGTTTAAAGCAAGGGGAATAAAGTGGCTGCGGGGTTTTTGAATCCCTACCAAAAATAAATGTCAAAAAGAATGAAATTTGGGATAAATTTCATATTTTTATAACCAGCAGAGATTTGCCCAATTAAAACCAAAGTTTTGCCCTGCGGGGCCTTTTGGGCAGATAAGGGGGGAGAAAACTTGCTGTAGCCGGGAAAAAAAAAAGGGAGGGCCCAAAAACCTTTGCTGTAGCCTGGCAGTTCATGGGGGCCCAACCACTGTTTTAAACCCTGGCAGATAAGGAGGAGAAAATACCACCCTTTTTAGCCTAGCAGATCGGGAGGAGACAAACCTCTGCTTTTACCTTTGGCAGATCGGGGGGGGGAGAAAACCCTCTGCTGTAGCGGGGAAAGATCAGGGGAAAACCCCCTCTGCTGTAGCCTGGCTGGGATAAGGGAGGAGAAAACCTTTCCCTGCTGTAGCCTGGAAGACCCAGGATTTCCCAAACCCTTGCTGAGCCTGGCAAAATCGGGAGGGCCCACCTCTGCTGTACCCTGGCAGATAAGGGGGAGACAACCCCCTTGCGGGTAGCCTGGAGATCAGGAGGAGAAAACCCTCGCTGTGTTTGACAGATCAGGAGGAGACAACCTCTGTTTTGCCCCCGCGATCGGGAAAGGAGAAAACCCTTCTGTTTGAAGCCTGGCAAGGGGGAAAGAAGACAAAAACCTCTGCTGAAAGCCGGGCAGATAAAGGGGGAAAGAAAAACCTTGCTGTACCCCGGGGCAGATCAGGAGGAGACAACCTCTGCGTAGCCTGGCGACAGGGGGGAGACAACCTCTTGTTTGACCTGGCAGTTTTTAGGGGGGGCCCGACCTTTGCTATGCCGGCAGATCGGGAAAGGAGACAACCTCTGCTTGGTTAGCCGGGGCAGATGAGGGGGAAAAAAACCTTTTCCCGTAGCGGGCAGTTTCGGGAAGGGGTGACCTCTGCTGTAGCCTTGCAGAACGGAGGCCCTGGACATGGTTTTGGGTGAGAAAGGAGGATTGAAAAATGATGGGGGAAACCCTGCTGTACTTTTTTCCCAAAATAATACGGGAAACCGAAGGGGAAAGGGTCATTTGTGGCCATTAAAAAGCTAGATGATCTCTCGGAAGAATTAAAACCCTAACTCAGGCTTGGGTCACTCCTGGGAACAGTGGGGCACTTCATTTGGGTTTTAAAGGGTTTGGCAGGAAATGGGGTTGCATAAAATTGGTTTGGGCCCTTTGATTGTGTTGGGTAATTTGCCCTAATTGTTTGTTGTGTTTTTCCCTGTTTGAGGAAACTACTTTAAGAGCTGGGATTTTAAAAAATTCCCACAATGAAGAACAGTTGTCCACAGCCTGACTCCCAAAGAAATTTTTGGACATAAAACCCCCTTTTTGGGCCCATTTCCACAACAGTGCCTGCCCCAGGAAAGGGGCGTCTCCCTATTTAGAAAATAATTTAGCAGGGAGTGTGGGGGGATTTGTGCCTTTCGTCCCCTATCCTCCTTCTTTTCCTTTACGCCTCCTTTAAAAAAAATTTTGGGGGAAAAGTTGAAAATTGCAGCCATCTGGGGGAAAGCAAAGGCATACAGACCGTTGTGGGAAAAATAAAAACCATTTTAGGATGTTTTCTGGGGATACACGGGTACCATTAAAAGCCTTTCATTTGAATCACAAAAAAAAGGAGGATACAAGATGATTCGTAACAGTTTCCGGGAACAAGAACTAGCAAAACAATTTCAAAAGCCAAAAAAACACTTTAAAAATAACTTTGCGCCACCACTGTCTGTATGACTTTAAATTCTTTTTAACATAAGGGTGTAGCTGTTGTTTTATTCTTAACACCCCTTCTCCTTAAAAAGCTAAGGGGTTAGTCCATCAGGTGGCTTCCCCTTTTTGAGGGCCCAAAAAAGCCTTTCGTAACCAGAGGCTTGTGAATACCCTCCGCCCAGGGAAATTTTCCTTTAGTTGGGAGTACCTGTAATTCCAGAACTTCTTGTTCTTGAAGATCCCGCAAAAATGAAAATTAACTTTGTATGCTTGGTTTTTTTGGGGGTTGGAATCTTTCCATCTGGCGAGTGCAAGCTTCCTTGGGTTTTTTCAAAGACCTTTTGTTGGTTCCAACTGTTGTTGAAAACCCCAAATCGACCCAAAAGTTTCCGTAGCCCCCGTTTTACCTTTTTTGACCCTTTCATGCGTGCTCAAAATTTTTTTTGCCTCTGTTGATGAGAGTGTTACACCAGCTTTTTCTGCTAGGGCCCAAACTTAAAAGCGCCACCTAAACGAAACAAATAAAAAACTGGTCTCCGGCCCCAAACAGCGTCAAACGTAAACCCCCTTAGGTCACACTTTTTTACTTTTGGTAAAATTCGTTTAGGGGTGGGAAGTTCCCTTTTAAAAAGGTTTTTGACTCTCTTTAAAACTATTCCAAAACCTGCTGATTTTGGGATCGAGGTTTTTTTGCATTTAAAAATTTCCCACGGGCTGCTGCAATATCCTGGTTTTTTTAGAGAGTTTGGGAATATACCAGCAAAAAATTTCCTTTTGGCCCCTTTTGTATTGGTTATCGCTTTGGGGGCAAATTTTTCTTGATTGGGTTTATTTCTTTTAAATAGTTGGGTTTTCCCTCGGAGGGTTTTTCTGTTTTTTTGCTTCTTTCCCAAACCAAATTTTTTCGATTAAAATTTTTTTTTATTTTTTTCTGGATTTAGAAGGGAAAAATTCCAAATTTTTTCCCTCTCGAAACGAATGCCGAGGGGTTTTGTTACTTTTGTTTCCAAATCTTTGGTCCAAAATTCGGGTTCAAGGTTTGAAATATTCCTTGAACCCCCTTTTTGTCAAAAAAAAAAACTAAAAAAATCACCACATAAATTAAAACCAAAAAATCCCCTCTGTCTGTCGGTTTTTTCTCCCGTTCAAGGGAGGGGTCTGCCCTTTCCCTTTTTGAAAGTTTTTCATTGGGAAAAGGGCCTCATTTAAATTTTATATTTTCCCTGCTTTGGCGGGCCCGCTTTTGACCCCCTTTTTATTTTTCCCCGAATTTGCATACTAGGTCTGGTCTTTGTTCCCTTCCCTTTTAAAATTGGGGGTTGTTCCATGTTTAAAAATTTCTTCTTTTTAATTCAGATGCAGGGGAAAAATAGTTTTTCACAAAATGTTTCACCTGCATTTTTTATTTATAGCTGCTAACCCAGAGTAAAGTTTTTGATAGTGGCCGGGGTTTTAAAACCCCTGGAGTATGCTCATCATAGTCTTCTCCATATTTTTGTGAGTTTCCCTTTGGGAAATTGTCTTGCTTTAATCTTTCAAGGGGGCCTTTTAGCATTGGTTTTTTAATTTTAAAAATCCAAATTTTCAGCCAAAGTTTTTTTTCTGACGGCAGTTCTGGGTTTGCACCCACCCTTTTTTGTGTCACCGGAGATTTTATTTCTTCCTCTGCTGCTTTTTTCCATTTATTTTTTTTCCCTGTCCCCGGGGGTTTAATTTTAATTTTTTCCCAGGGTGCGGGTTCCCTGGGAAAAGGCCTTTAAAATGCACTCAACCCTTTTAAGAAGACGGCTGGTGCTTTTCCCTTGGTTTTCCCCTTTGCTGAACGCCCTTTTTCTGTATTTGGGGGTTGGGGTTTTTGGGCCAAACCACTCATGGAAACTGGGGTTCGTATTGACTTCATTTCTTTTTCGGAAGGGTTTCAGTGGTCGTTTGATCACCCGCAATTTTTCCCCTTTGTTTTTGATTCTAGTGTAGTCACACACCATCCTTTAATTCTTCAATAAAAGTGACACTGTTTCTAAAAAGAAAAACTTTCTGTTTTTGGGTCCGGAAATTTTGTACCCTTGCCCGGGTTTTTCAAGTTTTCCAAATTAAAAAACCCCCCCACTGCCTGTTTTGGAGTTTGGAGCTTTTTCTTTGGGATTACATGAAATTCTTTACAACCCAAAACTCTTATGGGGTTTTACCCTTTTTCTTCTCACCAATTTCCCTAAATTTTGTATGGGGTTTTTTTCCATGGTTTTTGAAAAAAAGTCTTTTTTGCAAGTAAGTTTTCTGTCATTGCAGCTTAAACCCCCCAAAATTTTTTCATGTAGTCCAGTTAAACTGTTTGCATACAAACTGATCATTTTTTGGGAGGGGTTTTGTTTTTCCTTTTAGCTACCCCTTTTTTCTCTGGTTTTGTGGGGGGTTTCCCCTTTTGATGCTCTATCCCCTGTTGATTTTAGATAAAGGGCTCAATTTTGTCCCCAAATAAATTCCCCCTCCATTTTCACTTGGGTTTTCAGAGGTTTTCCTTTTAAACTTGTTACCCCGTCTTTGTTTTGTTTGTCCTGTAGCTTATCCAAAAAAATTTAAACCCTTTTCTTTTTTTAGGTAAATAATGTGTACCTTGAATGTTCCCTCTTTTGAAGGTCACTATATAAACCGTTTCCTGCTGGAGTTTCTTAATCCCCATGGGGGGCCAAAAAAACCCTCACGTTTAAAAATCTCAAGTTGGCTTTAGGCTCTGTTTTTTCAATTTTCTTTGGGAAGTGTTGCCCTTGTGGCTTTGGATTTAATGCAACATTCACACCCCAATGGTGTTTTTAGGGAATTTGGGAAAATTAAATCCTTTGTAAAGGTTTTCCTTTTTTGTAGTTCCTGGGTTTTGCTGTCGGATTTTTCCCGTGGCCTAATTTCTGTGCCACATGGGTAAAACTTCAATGTGTCCTTGTGCATTGTTTTAAACCCGTTTTCCCTTCCCGTAATGAGGGTTTACAAGTTTCATTTTTTCTTGGCATTAGCTATTTTCCTTCTTTCCATGTAGGTAGCACACTCGTTTACCTTGGAATTTGGGCAGTAAGTCCCCTTTTTCTGTTTAAGCTTTTTATGTAACAGTCCACCTTCCAGGCGGGAACATAAAGTACATCCTGCATTGGTATGGCTTTAAAAAAACCTCAATTTTTTTGGGGACAGTAAGGGTTCCATGACCGTTCCCCCTTTTGCATTTAAAACTGCTTCTCGGGAAGATAGAAACTTTTTCTTTTAGTTGTGGAAGGGCCCCTTTTAAGAAGTTCCTATTGTTGTCATGTGACTTGTTGCACCTAATCAAGGACCAGCTTTCCAAATTTTGATCATTTTCAAATTTGAATGTAACCCTTTCCAATTTTTTTTAAAATGTGGTTTGGGGTATTGTGGCTTTGACCTTTTGTTTAGTTTCCCCTTTTTGGGTTTTTTTTTTGCTTTTTGCCTTCCATATTTTGCATTTTTTTTTAAAAGTCCCCCGGGGTTGGTGTGGGGAACTGAAACAAGCCCTTTGGGTTTCCTTTTTTTTGAAAAAGGGGTTGTACTTTAAGAGCGTTCCCTGTCTGTGGTTATTCATGCCCCCCCAAGTTCCTTTCTCCTTTTGGGAAAAAAACTATTAGGAAAATCCCTTTACAAAAATTTAGGGGTCAGGTTGCCTTTTGGTTTGGTTCCAGAGCAAATTTATCAGTGGCACAGATGAGGCGGTAAATACATAACAATTGGCTGTACATGACTGTCTTTTTTGTCTTCAAAACCCCTTGTCCTCGATGTTTTAAACCCCTTTTCCCCCTTGAAATTTTTTATGTTATTGAATGTCCTTTTCTTTTCCGTTCATTCTGTTTTTAGTTTTCTGAGCAAAATTTCTTTTCTTGGGTTTTTTTTGGAATTTTCTTTCAATTTTTTTTTTAAAGCCCTTCCCCCTTTCCCCCCTTTCTGTATTTCCCTGTCTTTGGGTTTTTTTGGTAATTTCCCCCAAAAAACGAATTTTGGGGGCCCCCGGGGCCCGTCTGTTCTTTTTGTCCCCTTTTCCCGGGAAAATTTATCTGTGGTCTCTCCCGTGGTAATGGCCCCCCAGGTTTTCCCCGGATAACACATTTCCCCTTTAAACTTCCTTTGCTAAAAAATTCTCATTGGGTTTAAACTTGGACACTGTCAGTTGAGCTGCCGGGGCCTTCTACCCGATCCTCTCCTTTGTTGGGTTTGACCCCCTTTCTTTCTTGTATTCGGGGATGGGTTTTTTCCCAGGTTTTGCTGCTTGGGCTTGTCTGTTTCTGGGCGTTTGCTTGTGTTCTGAGTCCTGGGCCCCTAACCTTTGAAAATTGCAGCTTTCGGGGGGAAAGAAAGGCATACGACCGTTGTGGGGTAAAAAACCCTTTTAAAAATTTTTTTACTGGAGGGTACACGGGCTACCCCTTACCCTGCTTACCTTTTGGGAAACACAAAAAATGGAGGGGGAAACAAAAGATGGTAACAGTTTCAGTAACCAAAAACCACTGGCAATTTGGGAACAAAAAAAACACTTAAATTTCATAAATCAGCGACCTATGTCTGTATTTAATTAAGTTCCTTTTAAAAATAAGCTTTTAGCTGTTGTTTTTTAAAATTAAAAAGATAAAACCAAACTCATCATTTTCCCAAACCCTCCCCCTCCATCTTCCAACCCGATCTTCCTTTGACTGTTTTAAAGGCCCCCCCCCTCACCAGCTCCACAAGTCCGCTGCCCCTTTGGGGTAAAACTTAGACTCGCTTTATCTTTCAAAACCCCAAAATCCAAAACCCTCACCCTGCTGCCCCCTCCACCTGAAAAAAACAATTTTCCCCCATTCCCCTCATTCCCCGGTTTGGGCACTACAAAAATTTCGGTCCTGCCCCTTTTCATTTTCCCACCTTGACTACTGAAAAAATCCTTCTCGTGGCCCCCCGTCTGCCCCCCCGCTCCCCTCCAATCCACCCTTTAACCCGCTGCCCCTCTTATCCCCCCCTATATCCCCGTACTTCCCCTTTTTTCTCCCCTTGGCCCTTTCCCTTCCCCTGGGGGTTCCCATTGCCCCCGCGCATTCATTTCAAAATTCCCAACCAAAGAACCAAAAATTCTCCCCTGGGGCCTCTCCCCCCAAAATCTCTGCCCTAATTTCCCAAAAATCTCCCCCCCCGCACTTTTCCCCTCCTCAAAGGGCCTTCTCCTCTGCTCTCCCCTTATCAGCTCCTCACACAACCGTCTCCAAGACTTCTACCGTGCTTCACCCACACTCTGGAACTCACTGCCCCAACACATCAGACTCTCTTCCACTTTCACCAGCTTCAAAAGCAACCTGAAAACCCATCTCTTCAGGAGCCTATAACCTTCACTAACCCCACCACCAGTACACTGGCCCACAAACATGTCTGCCCCACACCTTCTGTCTCTCCCCTTCTCCCTGTAGATTGTAAGCCCTCGCGGGCAGGGTCCTCTTTCCTCTCTGTATCAGTTACTAGTCATTTCTCGTCACCATCGTATTTGTTCAACATTATTATTATTATTATCATTTATTTTGGAGCGCCCTAGATTCCAGGGCGCTGTACATTTCAGGCGGGTACATAAATAACATTGGTCAAACAATTACAAAGTGACAATAAGTGACTAACAACTGGTACAGAGGGAGAGAGGTCCCGGCCCGCGAGAGCTTACAATCTACATTTGTTCTGTAGGTAATTCCCCTTGAATGTACAGCGCTCTGGAATCAATGGCGCTCTAAAATAAATAATAATAATAATAGTGGATCACCAGATGGGGGAAAGAATTGAGCCCAGCCCTCTTTGGTAAGCAGAGAGACTAAAGGAGGGGACACTTCAACACAACTTTGTCCCATGGTGTCAAGGTCCCAAGGGAAAGATTAAAATGAGACCAAAGTCTCAAGGGGGAACTGTTGTGGATGGGAGCAAAGGTTATATATGTGTGATCCTTTGTGTCTCCATTTTTATGTATTAATTAGTATATACCTCACATACCTATATATTATGGCACGTAAAAGCTGCCTGTATATCTCTTGTCACTAATGCGTTAACAAAATGGCCGCACATGTTATGTATGTAGAGACATTCACCGTGTAATCCAAGATGGCACCTCTTCTGAAGTTACACCCTGTGTCCAGACATTTCTGAGCTGTGAGGAGGGGTCTGTAGATAAGGACGTGCCAATAGACCCTCACAGCCAGGTACATGTGATACTTCTTATCTACTAATTTGCAAAAGTATAAAAAAAAAGGCTGCCCTTTTGTGAATAAAGGCAGAAAGTGTTTTCACAGCAACAGGGCCGGTTGTGGTGTTCTTTCTCCGGGGCACCGTTATTATTTTAAGCTAATTTGGATACCCCATAAGGATGTATACAGCTCCTTTGAGGATATGTCTATTTCAATAGATAGATAGATAGATAGATATGAGATAGATAGATAGATATGGGATAGATAGATAGATAGATAGATAGATAGATAGATACTGTAGATACAGTATCCCCTTATCAGCTTCTCACACAACCGTCTCCAAGACTTCTCCCGTGCTTCACCCACACTCTGGAACTTACTGCCCCAACACATCAGACTCTCCTCCACTTCACCAGCTTCAAAAGCAACCTGAAAACCCATTTCTTCAGGCTTGCCTATAACCTTCACTAAAACTTGTCCACTACTTCCTCCACCTACATGTCAGCCCCTCACCTCCTGTCTCTTATCCCCTCCTTGTAGATTGTAAGCCCTCGCGGGCAGGGTCCTCTCTCCCTCTGTCGTGCCAATTGTCATTATCCCTTACACTGTACTCGTTTGACTTATGTAATGTATGTAACCCCCTCGAATGTACAGCGCCCTGGAATCAATGGCGCATGAAAAAAAAAAATAATAAAAAAAATACAAACACAAATAGAGATAGATGGGAAAAAATTGATAGATTTTTAATAACTACAAGGACGATATAAAATATATATATATAAATATATATATAATAAAAGTAAAAAAAGAAGCGAATAAAGGTATTAAAAAGTTAAATATAAAATTAAGAAAAATAAAATAAAATAAGATAGATTTAATAAATACATTACATAAGAAAATTTAAGTAGTAAAAGTTGTTTGAACCAACCCCACCAAGGTTTTTTTCCCCCCCTCTATAAAAAACCCCCCCCTTGCAGGCCCCCCCTCCCTCATATAAAGCCTCACGCATTTTTTTCCCTCCCCTCTATAAAAAAGCCCCCTCGCAGGTTTTTTCCCTCCCTCTAAAATAAACCCCTCTGCAGGGTTTTTCCCCCCCTCATATAAAATCCCCTCTACAGTTTCCCCTCCCCCAATAAAGCCCCACGCAGGGTTTCTCCCTCCCTCATAAAAGCCTCATCTGCGGGTTTCTCCCCCCCCTTAAAAAACCCCACTGCGTTTCTCCCTCCCTCTATATAAAGCCCCATCGCAGGTTTTCCCCCCTCCCTTTAATAAAACCCACTTCAGGTTTCTCCCTCCCTCTATATAAAGCCCCCATCGGGAGGTTTCTCCCTCCCCTCTAAAAAAAACCCCCTATCTGCAGTTTTTTCCCCCTCCCCTCTATAAAAAGGGCCCCATCTGGGGGGTTTTCTTCCCCCCCCTAAATAAAAACCCATCTGCATTTTTCTCCCCCCCTCTATATAAACCCCTCATATGAAATTTTCTCCCCCCCTCTATAAAAACCCCCAATTCTGCAGGTTTTTTTCCCCCCCCCTCTATAAAAAACCCCTATCTGCAGGTTTTTTCCCCCCCCCTCATATAAAGCCCCAAACACAGTTTTCCCCCCCTCTATATAAAGCCCCACTGCGGGTTTTTCCCCCCCTCCCTCAAATTAAAAGCCTAAATCCGGGTTTCTCCCCCCCCTCTATATAAACCCCTCATCTGAAAGGTTTCCCCTCCCCTCTAAATAAACCTCATCTGAAAGGTTTTTTTCCCCCCCCCCTCTTTTAAAAAAGCCCCATCTGCAGTTTTTTTCCCAACCCCCTCTATAAAAACCTCACCCTGCAGGTTTTCTCCCCTCCCCCCCCAAATAAAAGCCCACTGCAGGTTTTTTACCCTCCCTCTATATAAAGCCCATCTGCATTTTTTCTCCCACCCCTCTATAAAAAGGGCCCCCATCTGCGGGTTTCTCCCTCCCCTCATAAAAAGGGCCCCATCTGCGGGTTTTCCCCTCCCCCTCTATAAAAAGCCCCATCTGCAGGTTTCTCCCTCCCCTCTATATATAGCCCCATCTGCAGGTTTCCCCCCTCCCCTCAATATAAACCCCCCAACGCAAGTTTCATCCCTTTTTTCCCCCCCCCTTATAAAAAAGCCCCATCTGCAGGTTTCTCCCTCCCTCTATTTAAAGCCCACCCGAAAGGTTTTCTCCCCCCCTCTATATAAACCCCCATCGGCGGTTTTCCCCTCCCCCCCCCTCTATAAAAGCCCCATTTTTGCGGGTTTTTCTCCCCCCCCTCTATAAAAAAGCCCCTCTGAAAGGTTTCCCCCCTCCCCCCTATATAAAGCCCCATCTGCGGGTTTCTCCCTCCCCTCTAAAAAAAAGCACCGCTGAAGTTTTTTTCCCCCTCTACATGAAATCAAATAAACCCCCCTTTCTTTTTTAGGCCCTTTTAGGAAAAAAAATTAAAATTTTCTTTTCCCCCAAATGAGGGAAAATTTTTTTTTTTAAAGGGGCATTTTTTTTAAATTTCTGAAACCAGCCTTTTCCAAAAAAACGGGGATGACCCCCGCTTTTTAACACAAATTTGGGACCGCCCATATAAAATGGGGTCAGGTCTTTTGAATTTCCCTGATTTAGAGACACACCATGGAGGGTTTTTACTGTACACCGGGAAACACACTGCTTCTGTTTTTTAACACCATGGAAAATCTAAAAAAATCAGCCAAGATATCGGGAAAAAAATTTTTTGGAAAAGAAACAATTCTGGGACCCCACCCTTTGGGGTGAAATTTCCCAGATCCCTAAAGGGAGCCTGGGTTTCATAGAAACAAAAAAATTTACACAAGTACAACAAGATGGGAATGCCCGGGCCTTCATACCGCTCAGGAAGGAAGGGGTTTCCCTTTTCCCCTCAGAATGAACGTGTTTTGGGTCTGAAAATTTTGGAAAGGATAATCCCAAAAACAAGAGCAAAAAAACCTTGTGAAAAATGCTGGGGAAGCTGGAAAAATTTGTGTCATTATCTACAGTGAAACCCATTCCTTATCAACATGGGGCTGGAAAAGGGCCCTCTGAGGGGAAACCATTATTTTCCCAAAAAAAGACAGAGAAAAGCCAGATTCCCTTTTTGATTCACAGGGAAAAAAGACCTACATTTTTTGGGGAAATCCTGGGGTCTTTAAACCCAAACTAAAAAATTTAAAAAGTTTGGGCCCTAATGAACCCCTTTTTTACGTTTTTTAGAAAAAAGGGAAAACTTGGAAGCCTGAAACAACCCCCCCCTTAAAAAAATGTGAAACACGGGGGTGGCGGGATAATGTTTTTGGGGGGGGTTTTTTTGCTGCAGGGGGGATGGTGCAAATTCATAAAAAAATGTAACATGAGGAAAAAGATTATAGTTTCATAGTTTTTATAGTTTTATAGTTTTTAAGGCTAAAAAAAGACAATCTTTCCCTCTAGGGTTTAGGGCCGTTTGGGGTAAGGTGTTATTTCCGAGGGGGGGCAATACTGTGGGAATAAATGAACAACATCTCAAAACATCAGCCAGGAACTAAAGCTTTTTGGGGGGGAAAGGGTCTTCCCAAAAGGACAATGACCCGAAGCTACGGGCCCAAAATTTCTTAAAGGGGAAAAAAGTCCATGTTTTGGAGCGGGCCCTCACAAAGCCCCGATCTCACCCTATTGGGGAAAAGAAGGGGGAAAGCTGAAAAAACCCCGGGGGAGGGAAGGGGACCCCCAAACATGGCTCAACGGGGCCCAAAAGACCCCCAAACAAGGGTCAACGAGCAAGGAGACCCCCAAACCCTTGGGTCAGCGAGCAAGAGACCCCCCCAAAAAAAGTCCCCAGCGAGCAAGACACCCCCAAAACCCGGCTCAGCGAGCAAAGAACCCCCAAACAATTTTCAACGGGGCAAGAGCCCCCCCAAAAATGGCTCAGCCGGGGCAAGAGACCCCCAAAAAAAAGGCTTCCCAACGAGCCAAGGGGACCCCCAAAAATTTCTCCAACGAGCAAGAGACCCCCAAACTTTGGGTCAACCCGGCCCCAAAAGCCCCCCCAAACCCGGCTCACACACCCCTTTCTGCAAGGGGGAAAAACGGCCCAAAAATTCCCCACCAACTTTTGTGAAACTTGTGGAAAAGGGCCAGAACGTGTGACCCAAATCCTACATTTAAGGGGAAAGCCACCAAATACTAATGAAATGGAGGGGAAAAATCTGACTTTACAAAAAAGTAAAAAAAAAATGCCTTTAAAAAATTTTCCCCTCATTAATTTTACATTTTTGGGAAAAAGAAAAATTTTTGGGTTTCCCAAAATTGGGCCTAAAACGGGGAAAAAAAAAAAACCAGCATATGGGCTTTTTTATAGAGGGATGGAAAACCTTTCAGAAGGGGCCCTTTTTATAGAGGGGATGGAGAAACCCCAGATGGGGCTTTTTTATAAGGGGAGGGGGAAAACCCGGGAGATGGGGCTTTATATAGAGGGGAAAGGAGAAAACCCGCAAATGGGGGTTTTTTATAGAGGGATGGAAAAACCTGCAAAAAATTTGGGGGTTTTTATAGAGGGGAGGGAGAAACCTCAGATGGGGCCCTTTTTATAGAGGGGAAGGGAGAAACCCGGAGATGGGGCCCTTTTTAAATAGAGGGGAAGGGGAAAAAAAGAGATGGGGCTTTATATAGAGGGAGGGAGAAACCGAGATGGGGGTTTTTATCAGGGAGGGAGAAACCTGGAGATGGGGCTTTATATAGAGGGGGAAATGGAGAAATGGGGAATGGGGGTTTAATGGATGGAGGGAGGGAAACCCCGCAGATTGGGGGTTTACATAGAAAAGGGGGGGAGAAAAACCCGCAAAATGGGGCTTTAAAATAGAGGGAGGGAGAAAAACCCGGGAGATGGGCTTTAAAATTTTGAGGGGGGGGGAAACGCAGATCCCTTTATATTAAGGGGAAGAGGGGATGGGATATGAAGGAAATTTGAATTTTGATATGGGAATAGATAGATAGATAGATGATAGATTTGGGGTTGAAGATAATAGAAAGATATGAGGGTAAAAGATAAATAATATGGGGAAAATTTAAAAAGATATGGGGGTAGATAGATAGGGGTAAATAGATAGATAGATAGATAATTTTGATATGGGTAATGATAAAAATAGATAGGGGAAAGATAGATTAAAATATGGATAGATAGATAATAGATAGATTAGAAATAGGGTAGGAAAATAGGAAAAGAGATGGGAAAATGATTTAAAAATAGAAAAGGAGATAGATAGAAAAGGAAAAATAATTTTGAATATAGAAAAAATAGAAAAAATAGATAATAAAAAGATGGGTTGGAAAATAAAAAATTTAAAAGATGGGGAAAAGATAGATAGGGAAATAGATAGATAGATAGATAGGGAAAATAATAGATAATAAAAGAAAAGAAAATTTTAAATAATGATAAGGATAGAAATGTTTAAAAGATAAATAGAAAAGAAAAGGGTGAAAAAGATAAATAGATAAATAAAGAAGGGGTAGAAAAGATAGTAGATAGATAGATAGGGGAGATAGATGGGTAAGGGGTAGATAATAGATATGGGATAGATTTGATAGGGGTAGATAGGGAAAAAAGATATTGGATAGATAGAAAAAATAGAAAAAAGGAATAGATAGATAGGGGTAGATAGATAAATATATGGGGTAGATAAAATAGAAAGAAAAAATTTGATATGGGGGTAGATAGATAAAGGGGTAGAAAAGAAGAATTTTGGGGGGGAGATTTGATAAAGGGTAGATAAAATAAAATAATAGATAGGGTAAAAGAAAATATATTGGAAGGGGATAGATAGATAGATAGAAAAAGGGAAAATAGATATATAGAAGGGTAGATGATAGATGAAAAAGGGTAGATAGATAGGAGATAATAGATTGGGGTAGATAAAGATAGATAGATTTTAAAAGAAATACAGGAAAAAATTAGGAGGGGCGGGGCTCGGTTTTATAAGGGGGGCCAAGGGGAATTATTGGGTTTTTTATTTAAAATTTATTAAAAGGGGAAAATAAAAATCAAAAAGAAAGACCTCACAAAAACTCGAGCACTAGAACAGAAAGACTTTTTTTGGAAAAAAAAAATTGGGCCCTTTAAAACCACAAAAAAAAACACGACCCTTTAGTTTTTACCCCCAAAAAAATTCTTTGCATGGGGAAATCAAGGGGAAAATTCTAAAAAAACACTGGCAACCTTATTCAAATGACCCCCGTATTTGGGGGCAAAAGTTTTTCCCAAAACCCAACCCGCTTTTTTTTTTAGGAGGGGGGCTCCAAATTTTTAAAAGGGATATTAGCCCCCAGCAAAATCCCCAAAAAAAAGTTTAACAAAACAGCGGAAAACCCAACCCCCGGTTCCCAAAAAAAACATTAAAATTTTAAAGGGGTTGGGCTTTTTTGCAAAAACAATTTTTGAAACCCTCGACCATCATATCAACACCAAATTTAAAAAGGGAAATTTTTAAAAAAAATTTTTTCTTTTCCGCAAAACACAATATTAAATTTTAAATAATTAAATTAACCTTTTTAAACTACAATAAGTGGGACGGGACAATCTGCCATTTAAAGGGGGAATTGAGCGGCCCTCCCCTGCAGCATTTAAAAAAGGGAAATTTTAAAAAAGAGGTTTTAAACAAGACATTTTAATGAAGTCAAACAACGCAAAATTCTCTTATTTAAACAATTTTTTCCCGATCGGGAAAATTCCCCCGAAAGTCCTTCCCAAAAAGATTTCAACAGCCCAGCGCCGTGAGTTGTATTTGGGGTAGCGTCCTTTGGGCGGTGGGAAACCACAGGGGGCTTAATGAAAGTTGGGCGAAATTTAAATTTTTTTAAAAAAATTTAAATTTAAAATTGGGGGGAAATTTTTTAGTACCAACAACCCCAAAGTTTTTTTTTTTAACAGCTCATTTTCGCCCCTAAGACATCCCCTCACTACAGTTACCCCCCAAACCAAATTACCTCACCAATTTTCTAAGGTCCCGAAGTTTGTTGCCATTTTTTATAAAATTTTTAATATAGAGGAATAAAAATTTACATAAATTTACAAAAAGGTTTATTGATCTACAAACTTTGGGACTTTATGAAAACCCTCTTCGGGGAAACTACCACAGTGGGTTAATAATTTTTTTTCAAAAAAGTTGTTTTTTTAAACCAATTAAAAAAACATTACTATTCCCCTTTATTTTATTTAAACCAATATAATGTTTCCCTTTTTAATATTTAAGAAAATAAATTTCCCAAAGGGGGGTTTAAAATACAAAACACTGCCTTCCAATTTTTTTCTATTGTTTTTTGTCCTATAAAAGGGATTTTTTTTAAATTTTTTTCCCTTTCTATGGAGCTAGAGAAGCATTTGTATAAATGTTCACACAGTCGGGTCCCCCCCCCGCCCCAATACCGCATCCTATTTTAAAAAAAACAGTCACGGACAAATTTTAAAAATTCTTCCACATAAAATTCTCCTCTTTTTTCCCTATAGAAATTTTTTGGGTTTTATCACTCTATTTTCCCGGGGTTTTTGGGGGAGGGGGCCTTTTTTTATTTTAAAAAAACCAAAAAACCCCTTCCTTTAAATTTTAAATCAAACATACCCTTTAAAACGCTCCTCCCCGGGGGCATCCTTTTTTTCACCCCATTTTAAACACAGAAAGCAGGGGAGTCCCCCTATGTCCTTATTTGTTAACACAAAATTCCTTTCTTTTCCCGGGGTTTTAATCATATAGAACCCACTGAGAAACATAAAAGATACTTTTTCCTTAGGAATCCCTTTCCGGGTCACATCAAAAAATTTTCTGATTGACAGATTTATGGTCCATCCCCAAAAACGTTACTCACACAAAACTCTTGGGTTTTTTGTTACATCAAATATATTGGGTTTTATTTTTGAAAGCCAAACTTTACTCTATTTTACGGCTGGGTTTGGTATTTAAACTTTCCGCTTTAAACCCAAATTTTTTATTACCCCCTGGGAAAAAGTGGTTTACCATGCGAAACCCTTGGGTTTTAAAACTCATTTTATAAAAACCATGTCCTTGCGTGGGCATTTGGGTTTTTTTGTCTCCTTTTAATAAATTTTTAAATA
>JAODAL010053775.1:0-25054 GCA_025379985.1 Phyllomedusa bahiana
GGACCCTCCTCCTCAGTATAGGGCCCCATGTTATAGATACAGTGTAATATAGATGTAATACTGACCCCCGGCCTCCAGGACAGACTGCGGCCCCTGATTCTCTAGGTTCAGGCCCTCTCCTCCTCAGTATAGGGCCCCATGTTATAGATACAGTGTAATATAGATGTAATACTGACCCCCGGCCTCCAGGACAGACTGCGGCCCCTGATTCTCTAGGTTCAGGCCCTCTCCTCCTCAGTATAGGGCCCCATGTTATAGATACAGTGTAATATAGATGTAATACTGACCCCCGGCCTCCAGGACAGACTGCGGCCCCTGATTCTCTAGGTTCAGGCCCTCTCCTCCTCAGGCCCCATGTTATAGATACAGTGTAATATAGATGTAATACTGACCCCCGGCCTCCAGGACAGACTGCGGCCCCTGATTCTCTAGGTTCAGGCCTCTCCTCCTCAGTATAGGGCCCCATGTTATAGATAGTGTAATATAGATGTAATACTGACCCCCGGCCTCCAGGACAGACTGCGGCCCCTGATTTTCTAGGTTCGGGCCATCTCCTCCTCAGTATAGGGCCCCATGTTATAGCATAGTTGCCAACTTTTGAAAGTGGAAAAGTAGGAGATCGAGGAGGGAGGTGCGCGCAGCGCGCCGCGGCAAACATTTGCATGGACACGCCCATCTTTTTGCTGTGCCACGCCCCTTCAAAAAGCCACACCCACTCCACCTAACTGCATAACTGCTTTGGGGAAAGCCTGGTAGTTGCCCTTATAGCCAGGTAGTAGCCCCCCATATTCAGGTAGTGCCCCTTACAGGCACGAAGATGCCCCCTTGTAGCCAGGTAGTTGCCCCCTTTGTTAGCCAGGTAGATGCCCCCTTTATTAGCCAGGTATTGCCCCCTTTATTAGCCAGGTAGAGCACCCATTGTAGTCAGGTATTGCCCCCTTTATTAGCCAGGTATTGCCCCCTTTAGTAGCCAGGTATTGCCCCCTTTATTAGCCAGGTATTGCCCCCTTTGTAGTCAGGTATTGCTCCCTTTATTAGCCAGGTATTGCCCCCTTTATTAGCCAGGTATTGACCCCTTTAGTAGTGAGGTATTGCCCCCTTTATTAGCCAGGTATTGCCCCCTTTGTAGTCACGTATTGCCCCCTTTATTAGCCAGGTATTGCCCCCTTTAGCAGCCAGGTATTGCCCCCTTTATTAGCCAGGTATTGCCCCCATTAGCAGCCAGGTATTGCCCCCTTTATTAGCCAGGTATTGCCCCCTTTATTAGCCAGGTATTGCCCCCTTTGTACTCAGGTATTGCCCCCTTTATTAGCCAGGTATTGCCCCCTTTATTAGCCAGATATTGCCCCCTTTATTAGCCAGGTATTGCCCCCTTTATTAGCCAGGTATTGCCCACTTTGTAGTCAGGTATTGCCCCCTTTATTAGCCAGGTATTGCCCCCTTTATTAGCCAGGTATTGACCCCTTTATTAGCCAGGTATTGACCCCGTTAGTAGTCAGGTATTGCCCACTTTGTAGTCAGGTATTGCCCCCTTTATTAGCCAGGTATTGCCCCCTTTAGCAGCCAGGTATTGCCCCCTTTATTAGCCAGGTATTGCCCCCTTTGTAGTCAGGGATTGACCCCTTTATTAGCCAGGTATTGCCCCCTTTATTAGCCAGGTATTGACCCCTTTATTAGCCAGGTATTGCCCCCTTTGTAGTCAGGTATTGACCCCTTTATTAGCCAGGTATTGCCCCCTTTATTAGCCAGGTATTGCCCCCTTTATTAGCCAGGTATTGACCCCTTTATTAGCCAGGTATTGCCCCCTTTAGTAGTCAGGTATTGCCCCCTTTAGTAGCCAGGTATTGCCCCCTTTGTAGTCAGGTATTGCCCCCTTTATTAGCCAGGTATTGCCCCCTTTATTAGCCAGGTAGATGCCCCCTTGTTGTAGCCAGGTATTGCCCCCTTTATTAGCCAGGTAGATGCCCCCTTGTTGTAGCCAGGTATTGCCCCCTTTATTAGCCAGGTAGAGCCCCCTTTATTAGCCAGGTAGATGCCCCCTTTATTAGCCAGGTAGAGCCCCCCCCCCCCCCCTTTGTAGCCAGGTAGGGGCCCCCTTATGGGTAAATAAAAATAAAATAATAAAATCCACTTACCTCACCAGGCTCCTGCAGCTCCGGACACCTCCCGGCCGATCTCCTCAGTGACGCAGGGGAAGTGAGTGCAGCCGCACCGGCGCCGTACATACAGAGGGAGAAGGGAGGAGGGAGCGATCCCTCCTGCCTCCTCCCTGCACAGCGAGACTACGGGCGGGTGAAGCGGCCGCTGCGGGCGCTTCCCCCGCCTGTAGGAGCGGCCCGGCGGCGCAAGAGTAGCGCACCAGCTCTACTCTGTGCCGCAGCCATTTAAAGAACCCCCGCCGCCAGCAGGCGGCGGGAGGAATGCCAGCTCTCCTGGGAGGGCGGGGGGGGGACCCCAAATAGCGGGACCCCCCCGCCAAAAACGGAGGAGTTGGCATTATGTGTTATAGATAGTGTAATATAGATGTAATACTGACCCCCCACCTCCAGGACAGACTGCAGCCCCTGATTCTCTAGGTTCAGGCCCGCACCTCCTCAGGATAGGGCCCCATGTTATAGATACAGTGTAATATAGATGTAATACTGACCCCGGCCTCCAGGACAGACTGCGGCCCCTGATTCTCTAGGTTCGGGCCCTCTCCTCCTCAGTATAGGGCCCCATGTTATAGATACAGTGTAATATAGATGTAATACTGACCCCCGGCCTCCAGGACAGACTGCGGCCCCTGATTCTCTAGGTTCAGGCCTCTCCTCCTCAGGCCCCATGTTATAGATACAGTGTAATATAAGAGTAATACTGACCCCCCCCACCTCCAGGACAGACTGCGGCCCCTGATTCTCTAGGTCCAGGCCCTCTCCTCCTCAAGGGCCCCCATTTTATAGATACAGTGTAATATAGATGTAATACTGACCCCCGGCCTCCAGACAGACTGCGGCCCTGATTCTCTAGGTTCAGGCCCCTCTCCCCCTCAGTAAAAGGGCCCCATGTTATTGATACAGTGTAATATAGATGTAATACTGACCCCCCGGCCTCCAGGACAGACTGCGGCCCCTGATTCTCTAGGTTCAGGTCCCATGTTATATATACAGTGTAATATAGATGTAATACTGACCCCCGGCCTCCAGGACAGACTGCTGCCCCTGATTCCTAGGTTCAGCCCTCCCTCCTCAGGATAGGGCCCCATGTTATAGATACAGTTTTAATATAGATGTAATACTGCCCCCCCGGCCTCCAGGACAGACTGCGGCCCCTGATTCTCTAGGTTCGGGACCTCTCCTCCTCAGGGCTCCATGTTATAGATACATTGTAATATAGATGTAATACTGACCCCTGGCCTCCAGGACAGACTGCGGCCCCTGATTCTCTAGGTTCAGGGCCCTCTCCTCCTCAGAAATGGGGCCCCATGTTAATAGATACAGTGTAATAATAGATGTAATACTGACCCCCGGCCTCCAGGACAGACTGCGGCCCCCTGATTCTCTAGGTTCAGGCCCTCTCCTCCTCAGTATAGGCCCCCCATGTTATAGATACAGTGTAATATAGATGTAATACTGGCCCCCGGCCTCCAGGACAGACTGTGGCCCCTCAGTCTCTAGGTTCAGGCCTTCTCCTCCTCAGGGCCCCATGTTATAGATACAGTGTAATATAGATGTAATACTGACCCCCCCACCTCCAGGACAGACTGCGGCCCCTGATTCTCTAGGTTCAGGCCTCTCCTCCTCAGGCCCCATGTTATAGATACAGTGTAATATAGATGTAATACTGACCCCCGGCCTCCAGGACAGACTGCTGCTCCCCTATTCTCTAGGTTCGGCCCTCCCTCCTCATATAATGGCCCCATGTTATAGATACATGTAAATATAGATGAAATACTGACCCCCGGCCTCCAGGACAGACTGCGGCCCCTGATTCTCTAGGTTCAGGTCAACTCCACAGCAGTATAGGCCCCATGTTATAGATACAGTGTAATATAGATGTAATACTGACCCCGGCCTCCAGGACAGACTGCGGCCCCTGATTCTCTAGGTTCAGGCCCTCTCCTCCTCAGTATAGGGCCCCATGTTATAGATACAGTGTAATATAGATGTAATACTGACCCCCGGCCTCCAGGACAGACTGCGGCCCCTGATTCTCTAGGTTCGGGCCCTCTCCTCAGTATAGGGCCCCATGTTATAGATACAGTGTAATATAGATGTAATACTGACCCCCGGCCTCCAGGACAGACTGCGGCCCCTGATTCTCTAGGTTCAGGCCTCTCCTCCTCAGGGCCCCATGTTATAGATACAGTGTAATATAGATGTAATACTGACCCCCGGCCTCCAGGACAGACTGCGGCCCCTGATTCTCTAGGTTCAGGCCTCTCCTCCTCAGGCCCCATGTTATAGATACAGTGTAATATAGATGTAATACTGACCCCCGGCCTCCAGGACAGACTGCGGCCCCTGATTCTCTAGGTTCAGGCCCTCTCCTCCTCAGTATAGGGCCCATGTTATAGATACAGTGTAATATAGATGTAATACTGACCCCCGGCCTCCAGGACTGACTGCAGCCCCTGATTCTCTAGGTTCAGGCCTCTCCTCCTCAGGGCCCCATGTTATAGATACAGTGTAATATAGATGTAATACTGACCCCCGGCCTCCAGGACAGACTGCGGCCTCTAATTCTCTAGGTTCGGGGCCCTCTCCTCCTCAGTATAGGGCCCCATGTTATGGGATACAGTGTAATATAGATGTAATACTGACCCCGGCCTCCAGGACAGGCTGCGGCCCCCTGATTCTCTGGGTTTAGGCCCTCTCCTCCTCAGTATAGGGCCCCATGTTATAGATACAGTGTAATATTGATGTAATAATGACCCCGGCCTCCAGGACAGGCTGCGGCCCCTGAATTCTCTGGGTTTAGGCGCCTCTCCCCCTCAGTATAGGGCCCCCATGTTATTAGAAACAGTGTAATATAGATTGTAATACTGACCCCGGCCTCCAGGACAGGCTGCGGCCCCTGTTCTCTGGGTTTAGGCCCTCTCCTCCTCAGTATAGGCCCCATGTTATAGATACAGTGTAATATAGATGTAATACTGACCCCGGCCTCCAGGACAGGCTGCGGCCCCTGATTCTCTGGGTTTAGGCCCTCTCCTCCTCAGTATAGGGCCCCCATGTTATAGATACAGTGTAATATAGATGTAATACTGACCCCGGCCTCCAGACAGACTAGGGCCCCTGATTCTCTAGGTTCATGGCCCTCTCCTCCCCACCATAGGGCCCCATGTTATAGATACAGTGTAATATAGATGTAATACTGACCCCCGGACTCCAGGACAGACTGCGGCCCCTGATTCTCTAGGTTCAGGCCCTCTCCTCCTCAGTATAGGGCCCCATGTTTTAGATACAGTGTTATATAGAGGTTTTACTGACCCCCCCGGCCTCCAGGACAGACTGCGGCCCCTGATTCTCTAGGTTCAGGTCCTCTCCTCAGTATAGGGCCCCATGTTATAGATACAGTGTAATATAGATGTAATACTGACCCCCGGCCTCCAGGGCAGACTGCGGCCCCTGATTCTCTAGGCTCGGGCCCTCTGCTCCTCAGTATAGGGCCCCATGTTATAGATAGAGTGTAATATAGATGTAATACTGACCCCCGGCCTCATAGTTGCCAACTTTTGAAAATGAAAAAGCAGGAGATCTTAGTGGGCGGCGCCCACTTGACGGTATGCCACGCCCCTGCAAAAAGCCACACCCACTCCACCTAACTGCATAACGGCTTTGGAAGAAAGCCAGGTAGATCCCCGTATAGCAGGTAGTAACCCCCCCAAAACTCAGGTAGTTGCCCCTTACAGGCAGGTAGATGCCCCCTTTTGTAGCCAAGTAAAATGCCCCCTCTGTAGCCAGGTAGGTGCCCCCCTTTGTTAGCCAGGTTTAAGGTGCCCCCCTTTGTTTGCCAGTAGGTGCCCCCCATTGTTTGCCAGGTAGGTGCCCCCCATTTTTGCCAGGTAGTGCCCCCATTGTTTGCCAGGTAGTGCCCCCATTTTTTTCCCAGGTAGTGCCCCCATTGTTGCCAGGTAGAGGGCCCCCTCTTGCCAGCTAGATGTCCCCTCTGTTGCCAGCTAGATGCCCCCTCTGTTGCCAGGTAGTCCCCCCTTGTTGCCAGGTAGATGCCCCTCTGTTTGCCAGTAGTGCCCCCATTGTTGCCAGGTAGTGCCCCCATTGTTGGCAGGTAGGTGCCCCCTCTGTTGCCAGGTAGTGCCCCCTTTTGTTGCCAGGTAGTGCCCCCATTGTTGCCAGGTAGATGCCCCCCCCTGTTGCCAGGTAGATGCCCCCTCTGTTGCCAGGTAGTGCCCCCATTTTTTGCTTGGTAGTTCCCCATCTTTTTGCCAGGTAGTGCCCCCATTGTTGCCAGGTAGTGCCCCCTTTGTTGCCAGGTAGTGCTCCCTCTGTTGCCAGGTAGATGTCCCCTCTGTTGCCAGGTAGTGCCCCCTCTGTTGCCGGGTTTAGATGTCCCCTCTTTTTGCCAGGTAGTGCCCCATTTGCCGGGTTAGTGCCCCCATTGTTGCCAGGAAAGAGCCCCCCATATAGCTAATAAAAATAAAATAATAAAATCCACTTACCTCACCAAGGCTCCTGAGCCACGGCCGCTCCGGACGATCTCCTCAGCGGCGCAGAGGGAAGTGATTGCAGCCGCGCGTCACTCCCCCTGCAGCCGCGTCACTTCCCCTGCGCCGCTGACCTGTATGTGAGCGCAACCCACACCGCCGGCCGGGACATACAGGGGGAGGAGGGAGCGATCCCTCCTGCCTCCTCCCTGCACAGCGAGACTCCCCGGGGGGGTGAAGCGGGCGCAGCGGCCGGGTTCAAAAACCGCCTGAAGAGCGGCCCGGTGGTGCCAGAGTACGCACTAGCGCTACTCTGTCGCCGCGGCCATTTAAAGAACCCCCCCGCCTACTGGCGGCGGGAGGAATGCCAACTCCCCCGGGAGGGCGGGAGGGGACCCCAAATAGCGGGACCCCCCCGCCAAAAACGGGAGAGTTGGCATGTATGCCCGGCCTCCAGGACAGACTGCGGCCCCTAATTCTCTAGGTTCGGGCCCTCTGCTCCTCAGTATAGGGCCCCATGTTATAGATATAGTGTAATATAGATGGAATACTGACCCCGGCCTCCAGGACAGGCTGTGGCCCCTGATTCTCTTGGTTTAGGGCTCTCCTCCTCAGTATAGGGCCCCATGTTATAGATACAGTGTAATATAGATGTAATACTGACCCCCGGCCTCCAGGAACAGACTGCGGCCCCTGATTCTCTATTTCAGGCCCTCTCCTCCTCAGGCCCCATGTTATAGATAAAAGTGTAAATATAGATGTAATACTGGAACCCCCGGCCTCCGGGACAGACTGGCAGCCCCTGATTTTCTAGGTTTTAGCCCTCTCCTCCTCAGTAATGGGCCCCATGTTATAGATACAGTGTAATATAGATGTAATACTGACCCCCGCCACCAGGACAGACTTGCGGCCCCTTGATTCTCTAGGTTCAGGCCCTCTCCTCCTCAGGCCCCATGTTATCGATACACTGTAATATAGATGTACTACTGACCCCCTGCCTCCCGGACAGTCTCCGGCCCCTGATTATCTAGGTTTCGGCCCTCTCCTCCTCAGTATAGGGCCCCATGTTATAGATACAGTATAATATAGATGTAATACTGACCCCAGGCCTCCAGTACAGGCTGTGGCCCCTGATTCTCTAGGTTTGGGCCCCCTCCCTCATATAGGGCCCATGTTATAGATACAGTTAATATAGATTTTAATACTGACCCCCGGCCTCCAGGACAGACTTCGGCCCCTGATTCTCTTTGGTTCAGGCCCCTCCTCCTCAGTATTAAAGGGCCCCCTGTTATAGATACAGTGTAATATAGATGTAATACTGACCCCCAGCCTCCAGGACAGACTGCGGCCCCTGATTCTCTAGGTTCAGGTCCTCTCCTCCTCAGGCCCCATGTTATAGATACAGTGTAATATAGATGTAATACTGACCCCCGGCCTCCAGGACAGACTGCGGCCCCTGATTCTCTAGGTTCAGGCCTCTCCTCCTCAGGGCCCCATGTTATAGATACAGTGTAATATAGATGTAATACTGACCCCCTGGCCTCCAGGACAGACTGCGGCCCCTGATTCTCTAGGTTCAGGCCTCTCCTCCTCAGTATAGGCCCCATGTTATAGATAAAAGTGTAATATAAAGTAATACTGACCCCCCACCTCCAGGACAGACTGCAGCCCCTGATTCTCTAGGTTCAGGCCCTCTCCTCCTCAGTATAGGGCCCATGTTATAGATACAGTGTAATATAGATGTAATACACCCCCGGCCCCCCAGGACAGATTGCGGCCCCTGATTCTCTAGGTCGGGCCCCTCCTTTCCCCAGGCCCCATGGTTATAGATACACTGTAATATAGATGTAATCTGACCCGCCTCCATGACAGTCTGCGGCCCCTGATTCTCTAGGTTCAGGCCCTCTCCTCCTCAGGGCCCCATGTTATAGATACAGTGTAATATAGATGTAATACTTTACCCCCGGCCTCCAGGGCAGACTGCGGCCCCCCGATTCTCTAGGTTTGGGCCCTCTCCCATCAGGGCCCCCATGTTATAGATACAGTGTAATATAGATGTAATACTGACCCCCGGCCTCCAGGACAGACTGCGGCCCCTGATTCTCTAGGTTCAGGCCCTCTCCTCCTCAGTATAGGGCCCCATGTTATAGATACAGTGTAATATAGATGTAATACTGACCCCCCACCCCAGGACAGACTGCGGGCCCCTGATTCTCTAGGTTCTGGCCTCTCCTCCTCAGGCCCCCATGTTCTAGATACAGTGTAATATAGATTTTAATACTGACCCCGGCCTCCAGGACAGACTGCGGCCCCTGATTTCTCTAGTTCAGGCCTCTCCTCCTCAGGGCCCCATGTTTATAGATACAGTGTAAATAAGATGTAAATACTGACCCCCGGCCTCCGGGGCAGACGCGGCCCTGATTCTCTAGGTTCAGGCCCTCTCCACCTCAGGGCCCCATGTTATAGATACAGTGTAATATAGATGTAATACTGACCCCCAGCCTCCAGGACAGACAGCGGCCCCAGATTCTCTAGGTTCAGGCCCCCCTCCTCCTCAGGATAGGGCCCCATGTTTTTAGATACAGTGGGAATATAGATTTCAATACTGACCCCCGGCCTCCAGTACAGACTGCGCCCCCCTGATTCTCTTAGGTCCAGGCCCTCCCTCCTCAGTATAGGGCCCCATGTTATAGATACAGTGTAATATAGATGTAATACTGACCCCCGGCCTCCAGGAAACAGACTGCGGCCCCTGATTCTCTAGGTTTGGGCCCTCTCCTCCTCAGGGCCCCCTGTTATAGATACAGTGTAATATAGATGTAATACTGACCCCCGGGCCACCAGGACAGACTGTGGCCCCTGATTCTCTAGGTTCAGGCCCCTCCTCCTCAGGGCCCCCATGTTATAGATACAGGTAATATAGATGTAATACTGGGCCCCCACCTCCATGGGCAGACTGCGGCCCCTGATTCTCTAGGTTCAGGCCTCTCCTCCTCAGTATAGGGCCCATGTTATAGATACAGTGTAATATAGATGTAATACTGACCCCCGGCCTCCAGGACAGACTGCGGCCCCTGATTCTCTAGGTTCAGGCCTCTCCTCCTCAGTATAGGGCCCCATGTTATAGATACAGTGTAATATAGATGTAATACTGACCCCCCGCCTCCAGGACAGACTGCGGCCCCTGATTCTCTAGGTTCAGGCCCTCTCCACCTCAGGGCCCCATGTTATAGATACAGTGTAATATAGACACTAGTGATCCCTGAATCGTGGCTCCTCTTTCCTACTGATAATAATACAATACAGGTGATAGAGATGCAGCAGGTTACCTCTCCAGTCAGCAGGGCGATGATCTCCAGGGCGCAGTGTAGGATCCCTCTGCTGAGCTCAGTACTGCTCGTGTCCATCCTCGGAGGCTCAATCAGGAGAAGATAAGAAATCTAGAAGGTTCTCGGGCTGCGACTCCTGTATGAAGAAAAGAGGAAACGAAAATCACACGAGGGGGGGGGACATCATGTGACTTATGGAGCCTCATTTATTACACAATGAGAGAATCAGCTGCTCAGAGCCGCAAGGGTAACCACATGTATACCCGAAACACGTAAGCCATCTTTATTCCTGTGAGGTTATTTTGCCTATGGGCACGCTCGGACTTTCTTTTATGCGCTTCAAATAAAGGATTTGATTTTTAACTACATATGTCTGGTGGAGATCGCTGCAATTCAAACTTCTTGAAAGTATCAGAGCCACAAACACAGGGATGTATCCCAATGTATCCCCTACAGTATCTAAGCCACAATGAATCTCCTACGGCATCTCAGTCACAATGTATCTCATCCAGTATCTCAGTCACAGTGTATCTCATCCAGTATGTCAGTCACAATGTATCTCATCCAGTATCTCAGTCACAGTGTATCTCATCCAGTATCTCAGTCACAATGTATCTCATCCAGTATCTCAGTCACAGTGTATCTCATCCAGTTTTCTCAGTCACAATGTATTTTAATCCAGTATCTCATCACCCTGTACCATCCAGTATCTCAGTCACAGTTTTATCTCATACAGTTTCTCAATCACAATGTATCTCATCCATTAGCTCAGTCACAGTGTATCTCATCCAGTATCTCAGTCACAGTGTATCTCATACAGTATCTCAGTCACAATGTATCTCATCCAGTATCTCAGTCACAGTGTATCTCATACAGTATCTCAGTCATTATACATAACACAGGGGATGATGGGTCTGGATGATGAGAGGTGAGCTGAATGAGGGACATTATAGATAACACAGGGGATGATGGGTCTGGATGATAAGGAGAGGTGAGGGGAATGCTGGGACATTATACATAACACAGGAATGATAGGTCTGGATGATGATAGTGTAAGGGGAATGCTGGACAATTAAAAATAACACGGGGGATAATGGGTTCCTGGATGATTGGAGGTGAGGGGAATGCTTGGGACATTATACATAAACCCAGGGGATATGGGTCTGGTGATGATAGATATGAGGGTGGCAAGTCTGGGCATTACACATAACACAGGGAAGATGGTCAGGATGATGAAGATTTTAGAGGAATGCGGTCCATTATACAGTAACCAGTGGATGATGGGTCTGGATCATGAGAGGTGGAGGGGAAAGTCTGGCACAATATACATAACACAGAGAGGATGATGGATCTGGATGATGAGAAGTTAGGGGATATGCTGGGACATTATACATAACACAGGGGAATGATGGGCTCGGATGAGGAGAGGTGAGGGGAATGTCTGGTGGCATTTAAGGCTGATAAGCACAAGGGGAATGAATGGTCCTTAGTGATGATAGGTGAGGCGGAAAATGCTTGGACATAATAACATGTAATGGAAATTAGGTTAGTCAAGGAAAGCCCCCCGCTCGTCCCACTCGAGGGGTTGACGGCCCTGAGTTGTGGTGTATCGTGAACGTTGCGTTCCCCCTAGTGGTGCATCAAGGTAAAGCCAGATACTGCTCTATTCAACCGTTAACCCCGTCCACACGGGCACATGGAGAAACAGAGGGTTGGAGCGAGAGAACACACACTCACGCCTGACGACCCTGAACCGCTGGAGACATTTGTTTACCCATCACTGTGTTAAACAAGCTCTGCCAGTCAAATAAGCTGCCACCACAGTATCTAGTTTGATTTATAAGACTGGTCTTTACTGACTTATAACAAGGCCAGGAACCAGCCTGGGTATTTTAAAGACCGAGAATGAAGGCGGGAGGTGTGAGGTCGATGTATAAGAAAACAGACAAGCTCAGATTAATAGTTTATAGATTTAATTTGCCTTGGAAGTCGCACTATAAGACAATGATAATATTATACAGATAAGAGTCAGAGTTGCACAATACAAGTATGGTTACAATTCAAAGAAGTAAGTATGTGTCAGTTACCATGGCTTGGCTTGGTCCTGGGTTTCCTCTCATGGTGTCTAATGAGGCCTGTATTCTGTGGATGCTCCTGGAAATGCTGTTAGTACCCCGCCTCCTGAATGCAACAATGCTCACCTGGGCTCTTGCTTATACTTGATGGGCAGCCCACTACGCTCCCCTCATACCCCTGTGATGTCCACAAACTCTACCTCTCTGCCATGCCATTTTGACTGAAACACAAAAGTGGTCCCATAACCGTTGCATGCAATTGGGACAGACCTGAACCAGTGGCACCATCAGAAACAGATAGGCCTAAGCTACGCCCTGGTACCAGGCACCCCTATCCTACGGACTCCCTAAGGCCAGTTTTGGATTTCTCATTCCCCCTGCATCGTGCGAACATGGGTGTGGTGGCTATGTGCACAGGGAGTTTCATATTTTAACATATGAACCCACCACAGACTAGTTATGAACAGGTCTCCTATAAATCTTTATGAAATATCGTTTAACTGGCCAACTGGCATCAGTTAATTCAAGTCTTTGAAGTTTGGGGTTTGAGAGAGCACATGTGTCTCAGTTGATAATGAAGTTGCATGAGGATTCTTTCATGTGGCACCCTCCTCTGAGAGGTTTCCTCTCTGGCCATTTGTTACCCCAGGCTCCTAGGTTATTGGGGTTTCCTGGGAGCTGGGTCATTTGTCAATCTACCAGGGTTGAATTTGGGGAGGGGGAATGATTCTCATATTTTAGGAATTTTCCTCACGGGTATTTGATGTTGTTCATTCATGGGTTGACTTTTACTTAAGTTTGCAATTTCTTTTTTCTGAAATACTCCTTACTGTTAATTTTTACATAAACTAACCTGCATTACCGGACTCTTTCTCCTTTCTTCTAGTTCCTATTCCCCGACTATTGGGAAACGCCCCAAAACTGACTCCAATAAAATGGAAACCACCATGCTTTTCGACTTGGGGGGAAAATATTTAAAAGAGTATGAGTTGCACGGCGCTTGCCGCACCGTTGTCCTTTGCCCCTGGCAGGAAACCCCGTCTCACCATCCCCCCTCCTGTGTCCGCCCTGATACCGCCCGCGCGTAACCGCTTTTCTTAAGGCGCGCGCGACGGCTGGTCGGATTTAAAGGGCCCCGCGCGCCATTAAATGGGTTTTTGACGGCCCCCCTGGGCCTATATAAGGTATACCCCCCCCTGCACTCTCTGCCAGTTTGTTGGTGTGCTTTCCGTCGTCAGAGTGTATTCTGTTCCGTCCTGAACTCATTACCCTCCGCCCGCTTAGTTTCCGAAACCTTTCCTTTTGCCCCTGCCCTGACCGTTTTCCTATCTCTGACCCCGAACCTCTGCCCGCCCCCCTGACTTCTGCCCCTCCCACTAACCTCCGGATTCCGTTCTGTACACCCCGTACCCCCCGGGGATGCAAGCAAGTCAGTCAAGGGGGAAAGACCTGGGAGCCTCACGCCGCACAGTCCCCCCTTTGGGCGGGCTCTGGTAAAAAAAACCGGGGCACTTAGACTCCGTTCCTGGCGTTTCTTTGTATCACGTTTTCGTTGGGCCCAGCGATCCACCCTTTTTACAGTACAAACTGGCCAGGATTCCCCAGGGACCTCTCCTGATCTCCGGGATTCACACAGCGTCGCCCAGCAAAATCAACGATGACCCCCTAGCGCCATGATGCAAAAATTGCTACCCCGTCTGCCTCCACCCCCCTGCCCCCTCCGCACCCGCACCTTGCTCCGGTGGGGTCCATTGCTCTAACCCCTTCGCTTTTGGGACCCCCAAAAAAATGCCGTGGTTTATCACCAGTGCCCATCCACCTCGAGATGTGGGGGGATCAATTCCCCACAGGCGTGCCAAAATGGCCTTCATAATCACCCCTTGTCGGAGAAGCCTTGGCTTTTGGGTACCCACTATGGGGGTCAGGGGATCCCTGACAGCTGACCTTTCAAAACCTTCCTCCGTGGGGGTCCGCCCCAGTCTTTTAGGAACCCGGCCGTACTTCTTTTTGGGTGCCGCACACTGCTCCGCTTCGTCAGGGCACACCAAAAGTCGGTCATATTCGTTCATTCGCACTCTCGCTTCGGAGCTACTGGAAAAAAAACGTTGGGGGCAACTTTTGGCAAGGCCCCTCGGGGGGAATCAAGGATGACTCGCGCTGGGGTCTACCACTGCCCTTTTATGACCTAACCATTTTCCCCCCGGGGATATTCGCTTCGCCGAAAAGGCAACAAGAGCTCCGCCCTTAAGGGAAAAGTCCCTCCCCTGCCGTTTCCCCCGCTTGGCTCCCAAAGTTCCAGCGGGCCGCTTCCTCCTCCGATGGTCTCTGAAGAGGGAAACCCATGCAGGTCGGAGAGCCCCCCTGTCCCAAAGGGAAATTTTCATTCGCTGAAGCAGCAGTGCTTCTACTGGGGGTTCGGCCACTTCATTGGGGATTCCTGCCCCGGGAAACTTCCCCACCTAGGCTCGTAGGGGAGGCACCCCCAGGTGTCAGAGCGGCCCTTCCCCCCCTACCATGCCCCTATTTTAGGGGTTTCACCCGGGCAGCACCTTTCAAACCACCCCCTTTTTTTATTCAGGGCGGGAGGGAACTTTATAAGCCGCGAACTTGGGCCAGGTTTCGTTCCCTGTGTTCCGTGCAGAAACCTATGTTTTATCTCCTCGTCATGGAAATGCCCTTTAAGGGAAGCATCCGCTTCCGTACGCCCCCCTCTTTCCCGCAGATTGGGGGGCCCCACAAGGAAACGTTGCAACTTTCCTGCCTGGCTCACCCCGGGGAACCCGGGCTCCCCGGTCGGGGGGGACCTAACCATTTGGGTTTGAAAGGGCCCTGGGGGCCGTGCACGGGCTTTAAACCCACGGGGCCCTAGCCCCGGGGGTCGAAGGCTCGGCACCAAGCCACGGGGGCTGGGTCCGGGGAACCCCGGGGCTCAAGGCCCGGGCGGGACCGAAGCCCGGGGGTTCAAAAACCGGGGGGACCCCTTCCACGGGGCTAGGGGCCAGGGCACCGTAACCCGGGGACTCAAAACTCTGGCGGGACTGACCCCGGAAAAAGCTCTGGGGTGCCAGACTAGGCCAAATAAAAATTCTACCATACCCTGCCCCTCCTGGGCTGGGCCGCTGGGGCCAAACTTTAAGCTTGGGCTCCGTGGCTACCCAAATAAGCTCGGGGGCCAAACTGGCCCAAATTAACCGGTGGACCATGAGTAGGGGCCCAAACGTCTCTGGGCTGGCCCGACTGCCCCCCCGGGTTCGACACCTAGCGGGGAGGGTCCCCCCGGGGGAAAGTTTCTAAATTTGTTTCCCTAAAATTTGGGGGGCCCGACAACCCAGGCCGAGGCGCACCCCCCATCCTGGGATCCTCTTGACACCGCACCCAGGGGACTTTGGAGGGGCCCCGGGGTGGTCCCCAACCCCCGGTTTGCCAGGCCCCCCGCCCGGGATAACGCGGGGGGCCCCCAGGGGATACCCCAACCCCATGGCTCCTGGGTACAAGGGCCCGGGCAAACAAAACCGGCGGGGGAAATCAAACCAAAAAGCAAGCGAAAAGGGGGGGGGGGGGGGGGGGGGGGGGGGGGGGGGGGGGGGGGTTAAACGCCTAGCCCCAATACCCCGGGAAAGGCCATCAGGTCGCCGGGCCGGCAGGCAGGGGACCCCCGGAAACGGGGGAAAAAGGGAACCAGACAAACCCCGGGAGAGTTAAAACCAAGAACGCAATCTGGGGTAAAGGCTCAAAAAACCGTGCTGGCAGGGGTCAATGGAACACGGACACAGAACCCAATGACTTAACGACCCGGAAAGCAAAAATTCCTCTTTGCCGGGGTTTGAAAGGGAATTTTCCCGCGGAAACTTAAAAAGGCGGGCTCCCGTGCCCTTTTGGGGCCAAATCCCTAAGGACCCGGGAACCAAGCGCGGCGGCAGGCTTACATGCAAAGACCCAGGGCGCTGGGTCCCCTTTTGGGGAGCCCCCGAACAGGGGGGGACAGGCCAAAAATCCCAACAAAGGCCCGGTGAAACCTCGTGGCCCACCCTTGCTCAAGATGTCCCCGGGACTTCGGCTGGCCTCTCCTCCTGTGCCCAAAAAAGGTTTTCCTCCTAAACCCACAGCCTTCTTTACCTCCCCTGGCCGGAAAAAACCCCGGCCCCTGTCGCCAATGGGCTTTTTCACAGATCTCCCACCCCCATCTGGAAACACGGTCATCTATGGGGACCGTTTTTTCTCGAAAATGGCTCCTTTTAAATCCCTCCCTGGGTTACACTTGCCCCCCAGCTGGCCCACTTTTTTTTCCATCATTTTTTCCGCTTGCAGGGTCCCCCTTTGCAATGCCCCTCTGACGGGGGAGTCCATTTTTATTCTAAATTTTGGCGGGCCCTGTGCTGCATTGCAGTTTCCCAGCGGATTTTTCATCTGCATACCACCCTCAAACTAAGGGGCGGTAAGATTTAAACCCATTTGGGGTACCTATTTTGGGCACTTTGTGTCCGCTCTGTCAAAAAAACTGTCCACTTCCCCCCCGGGGCAAGTTTTTCCTAAAACCCTTTTTAAGTCAGAATCCGCGGGGGCCCCCCCCTTTTTGTTGTCTTTGGTTGCATCCCCGCCCAAACCTCTCCCTAACTATTTTTGTGTCTGTCCCCCGGCGTGGATCCCCAAGAAAGGGACACAAGGCTCTCGGGCAGCTCACACACAGGCCCTGCACGAGCTTCTCCCCCCACCAAACTCAGCTGACGGGTTCTAGGCCCCCCGCCCCTTTTTTGAGCCGGCGATAGGTTTGGGGTATCACGAAGTACACCCGCTTTAAGGGCCCATTAAATTGGGGGTTTCCCAAATACGGGGGCCCCTTTTTCGTGGTGCGTCGCGACTGAACCCATGCCATAAGTTTCCCCTTTGCCCCGATTCTACGTATCTCGAACGCTTTTCACGTTCCCCCCTAAAGCCGGGGGTGCTAAACCCGCTTCTCCCTTAATCTTCTCCCCTTTCTCCTGTTGCTAGTACGATAACTCTTTGGTCAAGGAGGGTTGGCGGAAAAGACGGTGGGGGAATTCTTCCTTTTTGACTGGAAGGGGCTTCGGTCCGGAGAGCGTTCATGGAACCGGGGCCCAATTTTCCCCCTTGACTCCTCTCTAAATTCCAAAGAAGAGGGGGAAGCAAAGGGGGGGGGGGGGTACTGATTAACCCCGGGGGGTCCGCGCGGTCCCCGGGGCTCCCCACAGCCGTGTCCTTTCTCCCTCGGGCCCCCAGGAAACCCCCGTACTCACATCCCCCGCCCTTTCCGGGCTCGAAGCCCCCCGCCCGGTAACCGTTCTTAAGGGCCGCCCGCGACGCGGTCGGGATTTAAAGGGCCAGCGGGCCATTAATTTGGTTATTGACGGCATGGTCCTATAAAATTTATACGACCCCTGCACTCTCTCCAGGTTTTTGGGGTGTTCTACCGTGCGTCAGAGTTTTTTGCTTTTCCGTCCTGTTACCCTGTACCATCCGCCGCTTAGTTTCCTGACCTTCCCTGTTTGCCGCCCTGCCGACCGTCTGCCTGTCTCGACCCGAACCCTACCCGCCTGCCCTCCCTTTCTCCTGCCCCCTAACACCCTCCGGATTCCGATTCTGTCCCACCTGTACCCCGGGCCACGCAACCAGTCACGCGGGGAATGACCGGGTACCCCCACCCGCAGCAAGTCATCCCGCTTTGCGGCGGGCTCTGGTGAAAACCGGGGTACTTTGACTCTGTTCCCTGGGGTGGCTTTAAATAACCTCGCTGCTTTTGGGCCCAGCGGATCCACTCCTCGTTTTCAAAAGTTATCTCAATTTTGTATCGAGGCAAAAAAAATACTGTTTTTGATTGATGGGAAATTTTTTTAAAAAAATTAAGGGGATGTATTTTTAATGTAATTGAAAGTAACTATCAGGGGGGGCTTTGGGATGATATAAAGGGGAGGGTAATTAAGTTTACAATAAAATGTAATCCATGCATAAGACTATAATGAGGGTTGTTTTTCTAATATATTTAAAAAAATTTACCCCCCTTTTAAAAAATTATAAAAAACATGTTTTCCTGTAATAAATAAAATTTCATTACAACTTTCTGCATCTCTTTTCATTCATACCAAATGTCTTAATTATAATTTGATTAAACGATAACCGCACGGGTTTTAAGGGGGTCTTAATAACCCTCCCAAAAAAATGGCCCCAACGGGGGGCCCCGGGACAGGTGTTTTCGATTTTTACCCGAAACGCTTGAGGATCATAGATCAGGATTGAACAGATCACAAATGCACCCGGTGAACCTTCGTTTTTACGTCTTTCCTCCCTGATGAGTTTTTCCCCCCGTTTTGGGGAAGTCTCTCCAATAAGGTTCAATTTAAAGGGCCCGTGTCCCCTAAAAAGAAAAACCTAAAATAGTAAAAACCTCCCCTTTTGTTGGGAAAATCTTTTAGAGCTCAAGTGCTGTATTTTTCTAGTAAATGTAAAAAAACTATTTTTAAGGGCCCCTCATTTGGGCCATGGAAAGGGGCAGGGGGCCCCGTGCTTTGGCTGATAAACAAAGGTTCACAGAAACAACTAATGAGGGAAATTTGGGAAAAATAAGAGAGACACCCCATTTTTTATGACCCCCTGTACAGTGTCATACCCCCTTTTGTTTCCCCGCGCCCCCTAAGGGTTTGTTAAAAGAATGGAAGCTATTATTCATAATATTTCACTCCTGCTCTTATCTTTTGGTGATAAATTTAATGGTTTTTTTGGGGAAGTGTGGGAAAGACATTGAGGTGAGACCTATGAGACCCTAATGTTGATAAAATGGGTGTGCTCCTCCAAGCTACAGAGGAAAGCCTCATAATTGAGGGAGGACCTTTATGTTGTGTAGCCCCATATAGTTTTTGAAGAAGTTTGTTTTTAGAAGTTGAGCTTGCTTGCAGACCCCGGGGGCTGAGGCTCCAATAATTTTTACACTTTGCCATGGTTGGAGTAAATGCTTAAAGGGGGTTTTCCCAAATGAGTTTCTTATCTTTAAATTTGCCAGAAGGGGAGAAAATAAACAAGCATGCGGGGTCAGGGTGGGGGAAGAGGGGGGCTGAGAACACAGATGAAGCAGGGGAGCGTTGTGCAAATGTTTACCAAAAAATACTTAAACTAGTAATTCTATAAAAAAAGGCAAGATTTTCTCCCAGCCTTGCAGCTCCTTCATTTTCCCTGCATCAGATAAAAAAGTGCAAACCACAAGACGGCCAGATAGCTTTTCGTGTCCGGGTGTGTCTAATGAAAATTTTAAAAGTAAACAAAGGGCTGTTTAAAGAAAGCTGTAGAGTAAATTTAAATTCCCCTTTTTGGGGGATCCCCGTCAAAAATTAATAGTTTTTATTGTGGCAGTGTCTGTGCGTTCTGGTAATGGGAGGGGTGTGGGGTGGGGAATTCCCCATTTTTGTTTTAAATACGTATTATCAGCACCTGATCTATCTGAAGCCCACTGGAGGACGTTGCAGGTCGCTACCCAAAAAAAACTGTTTTGTCTAGGTGGGGGTTTTGTTTGAGGTTCTTTGGTGTTTTAATTTGTTTTATTTTTGGTTTTTGAGGAAAAAGGAAAACTTTGGGGAATTCACCAGAAAAGCGGGGCACAAAACTGGGACACAGAGTTTTGACTGCGATACGTGTTTAAGATAGTGAGGATGCGTAAAGGGGAAAAAAAAAAGGGGAAGAAAAAAGCGAGAAAAAAAGTTGATGACTGATCCCCCAGGTTGCAAAAGGGAGATTAAATGAAGAGACATGGAAAAAGGTTTTGAGGAAAGGCAATGCTTTAGTGACACAGGCAGAAAAATAGCACAGGGTTTCACAAACTGGTAACTTCAGGCACATTATGGAATTTTATAAGGGTAAATATGTTTATAGGGCAGTAGAAAAAGGGTTGGGGCCCCCCCGATTTTGTAAAGGGCACCTGGCACCGGAAAGGGGAAAAAACGGGAGGAAAAGGGGTTGCCAAGCCAGGGGGGGGGGGGGGGGGGGGGCATTAAGGGGGGGGGGGGGGTTTGGGGGTTTTTTGGGATACCGGGCGCGGGACAACGGGGGGGGGGGGGGGGGGTTAAAGGGGGGGGGGGGTTGGGGGGGGGGGGGGGGCGGGGGCACGGGAGGGGGGGGGGGTTAGTTTTGGATTGGGTTTGGACAGAAAAAGAGGGGGCGGGGGCCCCCCGGGATCAACCGGGAGGGGGAAAAACCGGGTGGGGGGTAAAAATATTTCATTTCCTTTCCCCTTCCCTTTTGGTGGCTGCTGTGACCCAGGTGCTGTCCTTTTTTGGGGAAATGGTCAAAAATCAGAATAACATTCCCCAAGAAAGGTTATTAGTGGGGGATGTGTCCTAAGTAGGTGTTTTGAGGGGGTGTCCCCAATGGTTGGGGGGTTAAAAGACATAAATTAAGTTAAAAAGTTTCCCTTGGAAAATTTGTAAAAACCGGGTAAATGAATAAATAAAGAGAACATTTTAAAGGGAAGGGGGAGAAGTGGGGAGGTGATTTGAAAACCAAAAATACATATAAATGGGGTAATTAGTGAGCTTTTTCCCCACCTGTGACTGGTCCGCCCTTCTATAAAATGTAGTCTGAAGTAGTGACCCTTTGGGAGTTGTTTTTAAGGGTTTATAAAATGCAGGAGAGGTCAGAGGTATAAAATAGCACTGTCCCCTTTTAAGGATTTAAAGAGGGGGAGGAATTTCTGTAATTTGTTTTGTTAATACATGGCCCTTTTGAATTTACTAATTCATTGCCCGATGCTTTGTAATCAATCATTACTTAAAAAGGGATACTTAAAATAGTAAAATTTTATTTTTCCCACAACACTAGTTCCAACCTATTAAACCCCCTTTCAATACGCTATATTAAAATTGTCACAGCAGGGAGGATGGTGGAGGGGAAAGATATCAAAGTCTACAAAGTTAAAACTATTTTCCCGGTCATAATAATTTTAAAAAGGAAAAAAAATGGCCCCCCTTTTTGGGCCCAAATAACGGGGGAAAAAAAAACCCCTCGGGAAACCTTAATTAAATTGACGGCGATGAAAATGCAGAAAATTTAGAAGTAAAAACAAATTTTAAAAATGAATAATAAAAATGGAGCATTAGGAGGGGTTTAAATTTTAAAGCAAAAAATGTGTTAGATTTATAAAGGGAATAAAAAAACAAATGATTTCCGGCCACCCCCATTGGGAAATAATATATAAAAAGGGTTTCCGGAAACTAGAGTACATAAACTAAAAAGATCTTTTTTAAAAAACAAAAGACCCCCGTTTTGGGAATTCTTCACATAATCAGACAAAATGAAAACTTAAAAGATAGGGAATAAAACCCCTTGAACCCAAATCTGTGCATTGCCCTTTAAAAAAAATATATTTAATTTAATTTAAGATAACTTCTTGCGGGTTTCTGACAAGATCTGCATTGGAGATCAATACAGAACAAAAATTTAATTTTTTTGTATAATAAATCCAGGACCTTTTAAACATTAAAAATTTTTGGGGCATTAAATAAAAGAAGTGCTTTAAGGTTTTTGATAACCATTCAGGAGCCATGCCAAAAACGATGTTTTACTTAAATGGGTAAGGTTGGGAGGGAACCCTGAAGTTTTTCCCCATGGTATTAAGGGAATAATGGCCATGTTTTTTGTGACATAATGGAGTTCTGAAGAACAGATTGAAGAAGACAATAGATGGGCCTATTTCCTGCCATTGGTAATATTAAATATGCAAATTACTCCTACAGTTATGGTAGATATATGGTAGAGCAGGTTTTACATTATCAGATTTTAAGATACTAACAAGCATGAGGTTTTTGTTCCCAGCTCTCTTCCATGTGATATTGATTGGTCCAACAAAAACACAAAGACTGAGTATGTCATGGACACATCGATGAATGTGGGGTCTCAGAGTATAGAGGATATCACACCACAATCTATAGCAGCCGGTGTGGATGGTCCAGTAAGCTCCATGAAAGAACATTCTGATAATGAGATTGCGTCAGTCCAGAGTTAGAAAGTATTCTGTGGTTTGTTTGACTGGTTGAACCACACATGGGAATAACAGCCATGAATGTATTTGAAAAATTTCCCAGATGGGACACCTGTAATCCCTGTAGTAGTATTGTTAAAATGGCAACCTCTTAGATCCATCTGTCACATGCTGCACTAGTGAAGGGACAACAGAAAGGAGTAGGAAAAGTCTTTAGGTTGGGGTCGTTCTTATCAGAGAGGATGCTCCAAGAGGAAGGGACAGGATGAAAACAAACAAAAGACTTTTAGGGCTATTCAGAGTCATTATAAATCACCTGTACTCTTATTAAGGACTTTAAAGGTTTGCTCAGCAGGAGGGGTTGCCATTACGAGATGTGAGTGCAGTATAATGTTATTGACTTAGCCTATCCAATTATGATAGAACAGATGTAACATATGATAAAGAGATAACAATAATTTTTATTGAAAAGAAAAATATCATTCGTTACAACTAATTACATTACAGTTCCCAATAGCAATTTGACCAGGTAACAAAAAAATTGCAAATTTCCCATTTGAAAACCCATAAAAAAACCGAAAAAAGACCTTTGCAAACAGTCCCAACAAGGCCCCCCCCGCGAAACCCCCTAGCCTAAGCTTAGGAAATCAAAAATTTCTGAAATAAAACCCTTCCGCTTTAAGACTCAAAAAATTGAAAAAGCCCCCCACCCAGGGGAGAGTTTTCCCCCCTTTAAACCTTTTTTCCGGATAATCATCCAAAGGATCCTTTATGTATCATCCCCCATCTCTTTCTCCCAATGTCCCCACCATTTTCCCTGAGGTAGTAAGAAGAAGTACGAAAGCGATCCATCCCACAATCTTACATCGAAAAGTTTTAATGTAAATGCCCCCTTTTTAAAAAAAACTTCTCTTCAGAGGTTTTTATTGTTTCCCAAACCTCAATTTTATCTAGGGTTAAAAACCTCTTGATCGTAAGTACATTTTCCCCTCCCTTGTCGGGAGCTCTCCTTCAACCAGTGTCTTAAAATACATTTTTTTCAACCATAGTAACGATTCTCCTTTTGACAAATTTAAAGCCGGAGTCTCCCAGCCCTATTACTTTTGTTTGGACATAATGGAAAATTACACTGAAGATCACCCCCACCCCCACCCCACACCTTTTTTAATCAACAATAAAATGCCTTCCAATATTTTTTTTTTTACTTGGGCGTGCCAAATCCCAAAACAGGTTGCCTTCTGAAGTTAAATTTGGGACATTCCCTGAGATGTGCGGGGGGGCATTTTAAAGGGGAAATCGACGCATAGTGGTTTTGGAGCCAGGCAAAAAAAGCATTTTCCCTCCTTTTTTTCGTTTAAAATAGGGTCTAATTTTCCCCCCCCTGCCTGATTTTTTGTGGTACCAGGGTCTCTCAACTCCCTTTCCCCGGGGCCTAAAGCAGGATTCTTTAATTGGGATTTTAAACCCCTATCACATATCTTTTATAAATCATAGATAGGACCCGTCCCACCCCCTAAATCCCCAACTACGCCCGGGGTCTCTGCTGCCGCTAGATTTTTAATCTTAGACTTACAAAAGGATAAAAATTTTTCCAAAATTGGAAAACCGCCCCCCTGGAATCGGATTTTTTAAATTTTCACTCTTGGGTGTCATAAATCTATTGTCCTTCTCATGCATTAGGTCCCCTATATATCTTATATTCTTCCTTTTCCATTCATCAAAAAACTTGTTTTCCCTACCGCCGAAAAGCTGGGATTCCCAATGGGGCATATTTTGAAAAATGCACCGGCAGAGTGAACACTTTCGCCCCTGCTTCCATTGGGGGAATAGTGTCTCTAAGAACTACACCCTTTTCACATGCGGAGGAAGATCTGTAACCGCCCCTGTCAAGAGTGCCACCGGTTTCCCGGTTTGCTATGCGCTCCCGGGAAATTAGGAAGCAACTGCTCTCATTAACCCGTCCCCACATGACGCATCAAAGCCCTAAATAAAAACAATCTAACGTTGGTAGGTTCAAGCCCCCTCAAACCTTGTTCAAGCTTAGCTTTTTTAGGAAAACCTGGGCCCTTGGAATTCCCAAAATTTCCAAAGGCCATTGTACCCCCTTTGCACTTTTTGTTTAGAAGAAAAAAGGAAAAAATTTTTCAAGGGATATAAAAAGACGTGCAAAATCATTTTTCAATTGCGCCCTACCGAATAAAGACAATGCAATGCATCCACCTTTTCAACTCTCCCCAAAACTTTTTTCCCAACAAGGGGCCCCCCATTAATTGATATAGAAAATGAGCCTTTCTTCCAATTTTTTTCCCAAATAGTTCAAGAAGGGAAAAACCACCTGGGGCTCCCTCTTGAGCTGGATCCCCCCGTTGTCTGCTCCTAGCAGAAGTATTTGACTTTTGGATACGTTAATTTTATAACCACTAAGGGACCCCACTTGATTCAAAAATGCTATAACTTTACCCAAATGCTCTCTTGGCAAATTCAAGAAAAAGCCATCATGTATCCGCAAAACAGCATTACTTGACCCCCCCTCTGCCCCCCTTTTTTCCTCAAAGATGTCGGGGGAAATAATATTAATTATGGCTCTAGGGGGATGTTTAATAGTAATGGGGAAAGGGGCACCCCTGCCGTGTCCCCTTTTTGAACCCAAAGGGGCTTACAAAAAACCAGGGTTTTTTTCTCTTCCCGCGGTTGGGCATAAAGGTTCAATAAAAGCCCTAAAATTCCCCCTTTTATTTAATTTTAGCCCTGACCGGGATACAACCAAGACCATTCACATTATCAAAAAGCCTTTTTATCGTCCACAGCGAAAAAGCTGGCCCCCCCTGATTTCCCTCATTTCTCTCCAGACTATCCAGTACCGTAAACCTTCTGATATTGGCCCCCCCCGACCTTCCTTTCACGAAAACCATTTTGGGTTTTGACCCCCCCAACTTTGGGGGAGCAAGCCGCGGTCTGTTTTCCATAATTTGGAAAATATTTTTAAAAATCTACACAATTTAAAGAAATCGGACGGTAGAAACTAGGA
>JAODAL010053776.1:0-25054 GCA_025379985.1 Phyllomedusa bahiana
CTTTTCTTTCAAGATGGGGGGTGGTGCAGAGTGTATATTAATCAGCAAAAAAATTAACTTTTTTGATCTTACCAAATGGCTGCAGTGAAAGAAAGAGTGAAAAATTTAAAGGGGCCTGAATACTTTCCGTACCCACTGTATGAATAGAGGAAATTGCTTGGCTGGGTTAAACCAGCCTATTCACTCTTCACTATATATGACAGATTGTTACAGGTGTCCCTGCGACCCCCGTGTCGGGTCACAGGCACACCTGCACCTCCGCCTCATCCTAAGCTGCGCCCGATGCCGCAGCCCGGTAAACAGGCTGCGGGCGCTGCATCCCACTTACCTTGCCACCCTCCTGTTTCTGTCCCGCTGCGCGCTCCAGCTGCCGGCCCGGTGCGCGTTCGCCCCCTAGTGCGTGCGCGCGGCACTACAGGCAAATTTAAAGGGACAGCGTGCCGGTAATTGGTCTCACCGGGCGCTGACCCTATTTAAGCCCTGCCCCTTCCTTAGCACCTTGCCGAATCGATAGTGCCCTGTGCCTAGAGAGGAAGTGTTCCTGAGTATCTTGTTTGTTTACCGTGTACTGTACCTTCTGCCTCGGGCCCTTGACCACGAACCATTGCCGCCTGTCCTGAACTTCTTCCTGTCCCTGACTACGAGCCTGCTTCACGATTCTGTACTGCGCAACACCTCGGCTGCCACCACAAGCAAGTCACGTCAGGTGTAACGACCTGGTAGCAAGTCCATCCCGCGTTGCGGCGGGCTCTGGTGAAAACCTGGCCTACTTAGATTCCGCCCCCTGGCGTGGCTTACACCATCGCTTGTGGGGGTCCAGAGGATCCACTGCCCCATCTGTTACACAGATATAGGGACAGATAGAAGGAGCTAAACACTTGGATGACGAAAAACAATGACATGTGATGTAAGATGGTAGAAAGAAAAAAGGTCAGATTAGGACAAAAATTCAGATACATGCACCGGCCCATGGTGTCTATGGCTGTGCCTTCCCTAGCTAGGTGAAAGGAGTAAAAAAAAAAAACACATTTGTGCTATTATTTTTTCAAGGTTTTGTTTTTATTAAGTGTAAGTAACAGCCAGTACCTGCCTTCTAAGTAACTTGCTGATCCTTCTCCATACCTCAGTGCACCCCCTTCTTAAACGGCATGAGGTGACGCACTGAGTGGTCCCCTACCTCTGCCTACCATCCCAGCCGTGGTTCAAAGATACTCAAGAATAGTCTATAGTAAATCTTATAATCATATAAAGAGAAATGAACTCTTTGGAAGGCATGTCTGCTCAGATACAAACCATCATATTAAAATATAAGGAAAATTTTAGCAAGTTGCAGGGAGATAAACAAACATCATATTCACCTTCTCAGTGCTTATACAACTATGTACTGTATGTTTCCTAGTGATATTAAAATCATGTCTGTAGAGAATAAAAAAATCAATATCAGAGCTTGTATGAAAAGATCAAGAAATTAAGGAGAACTAAATTGTGGACTGTGCAGGAAAGAATGAGAAGCCTCCAGTCATAATGTCATTTAAAGGGTGTTTCCACCTTAAAGGAAATGGACCTTACTTGTAGCTGAAAAAAGCCTAAGTGAAAGTAAAATGGCTCTACATGCAGATCTCTAACTATAGGAGGGGCAGAGGTAGAAGTCACTCCAAGATCCAGGCCTGCTTGCCACATCAAAAGATATCAGTATTATGAACATCGTATGAATATAAAGATAATAATAATAATAATATGATTACTGCTATATTAATGTAGAAATCCATATTTAAAATTAGCATTTCACTACAATGACTAGCTTTCAGCATGTAGGTAAATGAAGATTATTATAAAATACATTGCTTTTTATTTTGCTTTGTTGAGGAGGTAAGAGAAATCTGTCTGTCTATGGTGAGTCACTTCCTGCTGTGTATAATCTCTAGAAACTGACCATTGTTTATTTAAGATAAGGAGACATTTTTAACTCCTCAGAGCTCTGTAGTCTTGTGTACTACAGATTTTGCACCTGCTAAAGTTATTACAATGTAACAGGAATAAATAGGAATAGTAGAGCTGATATGCCGATCACTGCTATAGTCCCGCTCACAGTCTAACCAGGAAGTGTGAGTCTAATGCTGGCTTTGTGTAACGACTGGGAGTAGTGGATCCACTGGGCCACCGCAGGCGATGGTATTGGCCACACCAGGGAGCAGAGTCTAAGTGGGTCCCGGGTTTTCCCCAAAGACCGCCGCAAAGCGGGATGGACTTGCTGCGGCGGGATTCCACCAGGTCGCTACCCCTGATGTGACTTGCCTGCGGCGATAGCAGAGGTGCGACGCGGTACAGAATCGTCAGACAAACTCGTAGTTGGGGACAGGCCAGAAGGTCAGGGCAGGCAGCGAAGGTTCGTGGTCAATGGACATGAGCAAACGGAACTGGTACACGGAGAAGGCTAACCGGGATTCTAGAAGGCTTCCTCGCATAGGTATAGACACTATGGACTCGGCAAGGTATGCTGGGCCAGCGATCATCAATCACGGGCGCGCTGGCCCTTCAAATCTTAAAGAGCCAGTGCGCGCGCGCCCGGCAGCCGACGGATGCAGGGAAGCAGGAGCGCGGTGCGGTAAGTGCCTGCGCTCAGGAGAGAGAGTGCGCCCACGGCCCGCTATGCGGACTGCGGCACCACTCGCTCCCAGCGCACGGGGATCGGTGGAGGCACATGACAGTACCCCCCCTTCGGCCTCCCTCTGGCCTGGAGAAATCTCTGAAGTAGTTCTCGGTCCATAATGTTGTCCTCCAGCTCCCATGATCTTTCTTCTGGCCCAAACCCCTTCCAGTCGATCAGGAAATAATGCTTCCCCCTGGTTGTCTTCATGGCCAAAATTTCCTTTACTGCGAGACATAAGAATTATTCACCGCCGGGGAAGGGGGCGCGACCTTCGAAGAAAACCTATTTAAAACGAACGGTTTGAGCAGCGAGACATGAAAAACAGTCGGGATGTGCATAGTGGGAGGGACCTGGAGCTTGTAGGCCACAGGATTAATTCTTTTCAAGACAACAAATGGACCAAGGTACCGAGGACCCAACTTGTAGCTAGGAATTTTCAGACGCACATATTTAGAAGAAAGCTAGACTTTGTCCCCAGGATCAAAAGACGGGGAAGGTCTTCTATTCTTGTCTGCCCTGTTCTTCATTAGAGCGGAGGCCCGATGCAGAGAATGCAACGTTTCCTTTCAAATGGCCTTTAGATCCTGCACCAGCATATCCACAGCGGGAACGTCTGAAGCCGAAGACAGTGGGAGTGGAGGGCGGGGATGTTGTCCATATACCACGAAGAAGGGTGAGGCACCTGTTGACTCAGAATCCAGGGAGTTGTATGAAAACTCCGCCCAGGACAACAAGTTGGACCAGTCGTCCTGTCGAGTCTAAACGAATGGCGAAGGTAATTTTCCCCCCCGGATCTGTTGACCCGTTCCACCTGCCCATTAATTGGGGGATGGTAGGTGCGAGGAAAAGTCCAAATTTACCTTCAACTGGGCACAGAGGGACCGCCAGAATCGGGACACGAACTGTACTCCCCGATCCGAAACAATGTGTTGTGGAAGACCATGGAGACGAAAGATATGCTGGAAAAACAGAGTTGCGAGGCGAGGAGCGTAGGGAAACCCAGGCAGAGGAACAAAATGTGACATTTTTGAGAAACGGTCCGTGACGACCCATATGACCGTATTGCCGGCAGAAGGAGGAAGATCCGTGATGAAATCCATGGCTATGTGAGACCATTGCCGGTCCGGGATGGGCAATGGCAGAAGTAGCCCCGCAGGCTTGAGATGGGACGTCTTGTTACGAGCACAGGTAGGACATGACTCGACAAAGTCTTTGACATCCTGGATGAGCTCAGGCCACCAGTAGTAGGGCTATAAGCTGACCCGTCTTCTCCGAACTCCCAGGATGGCCGGCTATCCGAGAGCAATGTCCCCACTTCAAAATTTTCTGCCGAAGCGCAGGACGCACATAGCTCTTGCCTGGAGGTACTTGACGGAGATCCACAGGGGCCGCAGAAATCAGATGTCCCGGAGGAATGATATGACACGGCTGTGGTTCCTCACCTAAAACGTCAGAGGCACGGGACAGAGCATCAGCCTTAATATTCTTCTCCGCGGGGCGGAAATGGATGGTGAAATTGAAACGGGAGAAGAAGAGAGTCCAGCGGGCTTGTCGAGGGTTAAGGCGCTGAGCCGTCTGAAGATACAAAGGGTTCTTGTGGTCCTGAGTAGATCGTGACCGGATGCCGAGCTCCCCCCAGAAGATGGCGCCACTCCTCCAGGCAAGCTTAATTGGGTAAGAAACTCGCGGTCCCCAATCGTGTAGTTCTTCTCGGCCGGAGAAAATGTTTTGGAGAAAAATCCACACGTGACGACTTTTCCCTTGGAATCTCGCTGAGTAAGCACAGCCCCCGCTCCTACTGCCGAAGCATCAACCTCCAGAATAAAAGGTTTTTCGGTGTCGGGTCGTGATAAGACAGGAGCCCAGGCAAATGCCATCTTAAGCCGGGAGAATGCCTCTTCAGCCGCTTGTGGCCACTGCTTCTGGTTGCCAGACTTCTTAGTAAGAGCCACTATAGGAGCTACCACCAAGGTGAAGTGAGGAATAAACTGGCGGTAGTAGTTGGCGAAGCCTAAGAAGCGCTGTATGGCCCGTAGGCCAACTGGACGAGGCCACTGCAAAACGGTGGACAGTTTGGCTGGGTCTATTTGGAGTCCTTTGTCCGAGATAATATAGCCGAGGAAGGGCAGATTGGTTTGATGGAACCGGCACTTCTCCAGCTTGGCGTATAGACGGTTCTCCCGCAGCCGTCTAAGGACCTGACGCACATGCAGACGGTGGGTCTTCACGTTCGGGGAGAAGGCCAAAATGTCATCCAGGTATCCGATGACGCAGATGTACAGGAGGTCCCAGAAAATCTCGTTAACGAATCCCTGGAAGACTGCCGGAGCATTACACAGGCCGAAGGGTATCACCAAGTACTCAAAATGCCCGTCGCAGGTGTTGAACATCCACTAATCCCCTTCTCGTATGCGGATGAGATTATAGGCCCCGCGCAAGTCCAACTTGGAGAAAATCCTGGCCCCGCGAAGCCGATCGAAGAGCTCCATGATAAGCGGCAGCGGGTAGCGGTTTTTCACCGTGATCTTGTTAAGCCCGCGATAGTCAATGCAGGGACGGAGCGAGCCGTCCTTTTTCTCCACAAAGAAAAATCCCGCTCCGGCTGGAGATGTGGACTACAGATGAAGCCCTTCTTGAGGTTTTCCTGGATATAGGCCGACATGGCCTCGGTCTCGGGGACTGACAATGGATAGACCCTAACCCGGGGAGGACTCATACTGGGCAGCAAGTCAATAGGGCAATCGTACGGCCGATGAGGGGGCAGCCTCTCCGCCTGTTTTTCGGAGAACACATCCGTGAAGTCCTGATATGCCGCAGGTAGGCCTGGCAGAGGTTCCGGGGGCGACGATGCAGAAGTGCGTGGCACCCAGCGAGGTGCTACCAGACAATGGAAGTGACAGTCTGGTCCCCAACATGTTACTTCGCCTGTTTTCCAGTCCAGTGTAGGGGCATGGTACCACAGCCATGGCAGCCCCAAAAGGATCGCTGAAGAGGAGTGGGGAAGCACATAAAACACGATCTTCTCCTTGTGTAGCGCCCCGACATGCAGGAACACCGGCTCTGTGCAGAATTGGATGGAGTCCCTCAGGAGTTCTCCGCTTACAGAAGAAATGGACAGCGGCTTCTTAAGGCGAGTCAGCGGAAGACGAAGCTTCGTCACCAAGACAGGATCCATAAAATTCTCGGCGGACCCCGAATCCAGGAAAGCGGGAAATTGGACTGGCACTCCGGACCCAGTCACAAACCGTACGGGCATGGCCAATCGTGGAGAAGACCTATTCAGACCCAGGTACGCTTCTCTCACGTGGCCTAAGTGCGGTTGTTTTCCAGGCATGGAGGACAATCTTGAAGAAAGCACTCCGGTCTGGCGCAAAGTAGGCAGAGGAGGTCTCTGGAACACCAGGGCCAGACGGCGGTTATGGAAGGGATCGCGCTCCTGTTGGAGTTCCTCCTGCCTCTCACGAAAACGCACGTCGATGCGGGAGATCAGATGGATCAATTCACCCTGGGATGAGGGCAAGTCCCGCGCAGCCAGTACTTCCTTTACTTGAGAGGAGAGCCCCTTTTTGAAAGTGGCACACAGGGCCGCCTCGTTCCAGGAGAGTTCCGAGGCTAAGGTACGGAACTGCACCGCATAGTCCCCCACGGAGGAGTCGCCTTGTTGCAGGTTCAGAAGAGCCGTCTCGGCGTTGGAGGCACGTGCCAGTTCCTCGAAGACTTGGCGAAACTCTGCCAGGAAAGCTGAGTCTGCTGGGCCACAATAGTGGTGAGGTCGGCAACCTTGGGCAATGGCACCTTGGTGGCATCCATGGCCGTCCAACTGTAACGACTGCGAGTAGTGGATCCACTGGGCCCCCGCAGGCGATGGTATTGGCCACACCAGGGAGCAGAGTCTAAGTGGGTCCCGATTTTTACCAGAGCCCGCCGCAAAGCGGGATGGACTTGCTGCGGCGGGATTCCACCAGGTCGCTACCCCTGATGTGATTTGCCTGCGGCGGTAGCCGAAGTGCGACACGGTACAGAATCGGCAGACAAACTCGTAGTTGGGGACAGGCCAGAAAGTCAGGGCAGGCAGCGAAGGTTCGTGGTCGATGGACGTGAGCAAACGGAACTGTTACACGGAGAGGGCTAACCGGGATTCTAGAAGGCTTCCTCGCATAGGTATAGACACTATGGACTCAGCAAGGTATGCTGGAGGTGGAGCCAATATATAGGGTCAAGGGCCAGCAATCACCAATCACGGGCGTGCTGGCCCTTTAAATCTTAAAGAGCCGGTGCGCGTGCGCCCTAGGAGGCGGAGACGGATGCAGGGAAGCAGGAGCGTGGTGCGGTAAGTTCCTGCGCTCAGGGGTGCGAGTGCGCCCACGGCCCGGTATGCGGACCGCGGCGCCACTCGCTCCCGACGCACGGGGCCCGTGACACTTTGACTCTGTGAAACTGAATGTTGAGAAAACCCCTTCAAAATGGAAAGGTCATTATAGGAAAAAGATGCAGCTCTAGAGAAGTTCTGTATATTCAGAGAATCATGAAATGTAGGAACAGGGCTGGGTTTTCTGTCGTGCTTTCAGCCAAAAAGCCAGTTGCAGCCCTGTTCTATAGATGTATTATTTATCCTATGCCAAAATCTGGCACATGCTGCGACAGACCCGACACTTTAGTATACACCAATTCCACAGGGACATCGTACAACACACGACACTTATGAATGTGTCACAGCAAAATGGAGTGCAAAAACTATCGTACCAATCCATATCAATTTCAAAGTAGCGAGGCTAAGACAAATCGTGCCTCATTCACACTCTATATGCCACTTTTTGCCGTATAAATGTGTCCTGCAACAGCAAACAATTATAAAGTGCTATGAGACACTTTCATACATACTGATGAATGCTACACTAACCTACTGAGCAGTGCGACTGTTAAGGCTGTGCCACTTTCTATGCATGTCTCTCTTGCAGTTTTTACACTAATTTATTAACAATGACCCTTACTAAACCAGACGTGTCAGGAATGGCCACAGGTCCTCTATAAGGGCATATAACAAATTTATAACACAGGTGAATGTCAGTGTAACATCCCTTTCAGCATTGGTCAAGATCACATTTTAGCACTATTAGATACAGTAGAAATTGTTCTTCATTTGTCAAAGGAATAGAGACACATTGGCTTGCATAACCTCTTGGTACCTCTGGTTTTCATAAATAGCTCACTTTCAGGCAGGAAAGCCTGAAGCAAGATATGGATATGGTATGTTTTTTTTACCTCAATTGTGTCTTTTGAGATGACTTAGTTTTATCCCAACTCCAAAGAGATTCAGCGGCACTACTTCACAATGAGAGATTACTGCAGACCTCAAATCTTTTTAACAATACGAGCTAACAATGCCAAACCTTTCTACATGGAGTAGTGGTGCTCAAGCCCCCAAAAAGAGAAAGTCCATTCAATAATTCCTTATACTTAGAAAGAATAGGGCGGCACTCACCAATCTTCTCCGTTGATACTTTATTAGATAGAAAACTTACATCGGGATGCAAACACTGGGCCAACGACCGTTTCGCGTGCTAACCCTCACCCTTTCTCAAGGCATGCCTTGAGAAAGTGTGAGGGTTAGCACGCGAAACGGTCGTTGGCCCAGTGTTTGCATCCCGATGTAAGTTTTATATCTAATAAAGTATCAACGGAGAAGATTGGTGAGTGCCGCCCTATTCTTTCTAAGTATAAGGAATGACTTAGTTTTATTTTCTAAATTTATTAGTGGCTTAGTAATATTGGAAACCAGTAGATATGAAAATTTATTTAGGATGGACCTCCGTTATCTTAAATGGGCAACCCATTTTTAATCAAGGAGTGAGGCCTGGGTCAAGAAAGCACTCAAGATGTCTTTGTCACGTCTTAACTAGTCAACAAAGCACGTTTCAGTCAAGATAATAGCTGTTTATGCCTCCAATAAATAAGTCAAGGAACTATAGAAGACAATAACTCTCATAGGCTCAGGCTCATTCTTCCTAATTGCTGTGACTGAGGACCATCTCATGAATAAACAGTCCTGCAGTTCTTAATTAGTACTGTCATTGCATTTAATAATATGTTATTTGCAAGGACCCATAACACATCAGCATCCCAAAACTCCTGACAGCTGCTGCCATTATCATGTGTGGTGTTTCCAATAGAAGATATTTTACCAGACAACTCTCAGAATTTTTAACCCGTTTTAAGCTCTCACACTTGATTTTCATAAAATCCAAATGAAATTATTAAAAATGTGACAAGGTTGCACAATTCATTGGAACAAAAATAACAGGTGGTCAACAATAAAGCCACCTCTGTATGTATTATCCATTAACTTATCTGTGTGGAAAATTCACTCAAAAAATGACAACTAGCACACCCAATCCAACTAGAGTCCATTGGCCTGCGAGAGGAAGAGGTTAATTATACCCATCGTAAATGCCCTTCTATAGGAAGCGAGCACAGCAGGAGTGGGTTGACCCATCAAAAGTAGCCTCATCTCCATTAATTAGCGCCAAGACATGTGCTCTCTCAAACCTTCAGCTTCAAAGACTTGAGCAAAAGGCTCTTAGCTGCAGTTGCCTCGATATTTCATAAAGATTTATAGGTGATCCGTTCATAACTGGTCTATGGCTGTTTCATATCTTAAAATATGGAACTCCCTGTACACATAGTCACAACTCCCACGTTCACATGATGCAGGGGGATGGAGAAATAGAGAACTGGACTTATGGAGCACTAGTCCCCGGAGTCGATTGCTAAGGTCTTATCAATCGACTTGAGGCCTTAACAACTGGCTTAACAACCGACTGGAGTCCGCGGAGTCGATTGCTAACTCTTATCAACTGACTTGTCTTGAGGCCTTAACAACCGGCTTAACAACTATTAGCGACTTCCCAACTCATATGTTATAGTCCCCCAGTGTAGGTAATAGGGTCCCCCAGTAAGTTATACGTCCCCCAGTAAGTGGATATATAGTTTAAATGTCTCCCAGTAGGTAGGTGTGTAGGTTATAGGTCCCCCAGTAGATATACAGGCAAGTTATAGGTTACCCCAATGGGTATATAGAAAGGTTATATAGATAAGTTATAGGTCCCCCAGTAGATGTACAGGCAAGTTATAGGTTACCCCAATTGGTATATAGATAGGTTGTATGTCCCCCAGCGGGTATATAGATAAGTTATAGGTCCACCAGCAGGTATATAGATAGGTTATAGGTCGACCAAAAGGTATATAGATAGTTTATAGGTCCCACAGCACGTATATAGGTAGATTATAGGTCCCCTGCACATTTACAAGTAGATTATAGCGTCCCCCTGCACATTTATAATAAATTATAGCGTCCCCTGCATATTTATAATACATTATAGCGTCCCCCTGCACATTTATAATACATTAGACCCGCACGTCCCCCTGCACATTTATAATACATTAGAGCATCCCCTGCACATTTATAATACATTAGAGCCGCGCGTCCCCCTGCGCATTTATAAATAGGCTATAAGTCCCCTGCGTATTTATAAGTAAATTATAGAGTCCCCTGCACATTTATAATCAATTAATTTCCCAGAAGTGCGATTGACTTGGAGTTACATTGTGTTGTGTTCCCTTTATTTTTTCGATCAGTGTATATTCTATAGTACCTTTTCTGGCGATATAATTATCTCCATGCCATTCACTATTCATTGTTTACTTCTGCATAATCCTCTGTTCTTTCCTTTTGTCTCTCTTTTTCCTTTATATCTTTACCAGTCCCTATTATCTCCCTCTATGTGCTCCTCTGATCCACATTTTCCAATATCACTTCCTTTTTCCACTGTTCTCCTAATTTTGGTTGTACTTTTCCCCTCCTGTCTTATAATTGTATATCCTTATTATCTTCTCATAAGTGCCACTGGCCTCTATCCACTTTATTTTGCTTTCCTGACTCCTGGTTTACTCCTTTCCACTATTGTCCTACCTTTTCTTTTCTATACATTCGTCTCTTGTCTCCTTGTACATTTTTCTATGTTCTGGTTCTTAGCCACGCTCCCTTACTCCTTGTCTACGTTTCTCTAGATTCTAGTTCTTTGTCCCGCTCCCTTCCTCTCTGCTTTTAGTTGCTTAACTCTCAGATGCCGGGCAAGGTGACGTTGTGAGGTTAGTAACGCGAGAGTATTCAGAGAGTGAACTGCGCCTGCGCCGGGTGCCGCTGCTCCCTGCCGCCGCTGCAGTTGATTGCTTAGCAACTGCTAGCAACTTGACAAGTAACAATCGGCGGCGGGTGGCGGCGGCGCCGGGGACTATGGAGCACCTAGGATAGGGGTGTCTGACATCAGGGCACAGCTTAGGTCCAGCCATTTCTGATGCTGCCACCGGTTCCGTTCTGTGCCAATACCCTGCCGAGGTATGGCCCATTTTGGTTTTTCAGTTAGAAATTGCATGGCCAGAGTGGAAGGAGTTCATAGACCGTCCCAGGGGTGTGTGGGGGAGTGTAGAGGGCGGCCACGTGGGCTGTCCCATTACAGATATAAGCAGGAGCCCCAGATGGGGGCCCAGTCGTTGCATTCAGGAGAGGGGTACCTGACATCATTCCAGAAGCATCCATGCAGCGCAGGGCCACATCTTCCCCCCATGTGAGCCCAGATCCAAGCCAACCACAGGTAACTGGACACATTTTACTGCCTTTGTCTGTAACCATACTTATATTTGCACCTCTGACTCTTATCTGTATAATATTATCATTCTGTACATATTACCTGTCTAGTGTGCCCTCCAAGGCTAATTAAATCTATAAACTTTAATCTGAGTTAATCTGTCTTGATGATCGGCCTCACACACCCATGTGTTTGGAGCCTGTGAGGGTGGATGAGGTGTTTGTATGTGTGTTGAATATACAGTATGTTGATGTGTGGAACATGTGTATTAAGGTGTGTCAGGAACGTATGCAGCTATGTAGGATGTATAAAGGTGTGTGGAACGTGTGAATGGAGAGGTGGACTGTATGCAGGATAGCTAGTTGTGTACAAGTAGGCGAAACATGTATATAGAGATTTGTAGAGTGCATGGAGGTGTGTGGAAAATGTGAATGGAGACCTGTGGAATGTATGTTGGTGTGTGGGATGTATGAATAAAGATCTGTGGAATGCATGCAATTTTTTCAGGTGGATGCAGATATGTGGAACATAAGCAAGTGTGTGGGATGTATAAAGCTGTGTAGGTTGTATGTAGGTATGTGTAACATATGCAGGTATGTGGAATGTATGTAGGTGTGTGGGTTATGCAGGTGTGTGGAATGTATGGAGATGTGTGGGTTATGCAGGTGTGTGGAACATATACAGATGTGTGGGATATATGCACGTGTGTGAGATGTATGGAGGTGTGTGGGTTACATATTTACATAGTTGGTACGGTTGAAAGAAGACACGTGTCCATCAAGTTCAACCAAGGGTGGGGAAAATGTGGGTGATGGGAGAGAGACAAGGACATTATGCCCAGCCTCACCACTGGTGAATGCCCTGAAACCCACAAGGCATGAACCAATCTGCTCCAGTGGAGACCATATCTCTTACCCCAGAGCCTCCACCAGCCAGATCCAGAATTTTACATGGCTACATACGCATTAATATTCTTTAGTTCCAGGTATGTATCTAAGCCTTTCTTGAAACTCTCTACAGTTCCTACCGTGACCAGCTCCTCAGGCAGGCTATACCACAGATTCACAGTTCTTACAGTGAAGAACGCTCTTCTCTTCTGGAGATTGAATACTTTTTTCTCTAGTCGAAGGGAATATCTCCTTGTCTTTTGAGGGGGCTTCACTTAAAATAATTTTTCTCTGTACCTTTTGTAGGGACCATTTATATATTTATATAAATTAATCATGTCCCCCCGAAGCCGTCTTTTCTCAAGATTTAATAAGTTAAATTCGACTAACCTCTCCTCATAACTAAGATGCTCCATTCCCCTTATAAGTTTGGATGCTCGTCTTTGTACTCTCTCTAGCTCCATTACATCTCTTCTATAAAATGGGGCCCAGAACTGAACAGCATATTCTAAGTGAGGACGCAACAATTCTTTGTACAGCGGTAGAATTACATCCTTGTCCCGCGAGTCCATGCCTCTTTTAATACACGCCAATATCTTACTTGCCCTAGAGGCAGCGGATTGACATTGCATGCTGTTCTGTAGTCTATGATCTACAAGAACGCCCAGATCTTTCTCAACAAGCGATTCTCCAAGTTTTTCTCCCCCTAGGACATATGATGCCTGAAGATTATTTTTCCCCAGATGCAGAACCTTACATTTATCCACATTGAACCCCATTTGCCAAGTGGATGCCCAAGCACTCAGTGTGTCCAGGTTTGCTTGCAATTTATGAGCATCTTCCATAGATTGCACTACCCTGCATAGCTTGGTGACATCTGCAAAAATCGAAACCGTGCTATCGATCCCTTCCACTATATCGTTAATAAATACATTAAATAAGAGAGGACCTAATACTGAGCCCTGCGGCACACCACTCACAACTGGGGACAACTCAGAGTAGGAGTCATTTACCACCACTCTCTGAGTATGATCTAGCAGCCAGTTTTTAATCCAAGTACACACTGTTATCTCTAACCCAATGGATTCTAATTTACCTAACAAACGCTTATGCGGGACAGTGTCTAAAAACACAATATCCACAGCTGCCCCGCTATTCAAACTTCTACTCACCTCCTCATAAAAACAGATCAGATTGGTCTGACAGCTTCTGTCCTTAGTAAATCCATGCTGGGAATCATTAATAATATTGTGTTTGTCAACATACTCCTGTATATAGTCCCTTATGAGCCCCTCAAATATTTTTCCCACAACAGATGTTAAACTTACTGGTCTATAGTTACCTGTGCAGGACTTGGAACCTTTTTTGAAGATGGGAGCTACATTTCCTTGCGCCAGTCTCCTGGTACTATACTAGTCACCAGAGAATCTCTAAATATCATGTACAGGGGAACATAGATAACCTAGCTGGGCTCTTTAAGAACTCTTGGGTGAATGCCTTCAGGGCCTGGAGCCTTGTTCACATTCAGTTTATTTAACTTGGCTTTCACTTTTTCTACACTGAGCCAATTAATTATAGCAGATGATGTATTAACAGTACTACCACCACCTACTTCTGCACTTGGCCCACTCCCATCAACTACTATTTCATTGATAGTATATATTGAGCTGTAGAACCTATTTAGTTCCTCTGCCTTCTCTTGGTCACCAGTGACCAGCTCCCCATCACAGGTTTTTAAGGGTCCTACTTGCTCTGACTTTGGCTTTTTGGCATTTATATGCTTAAAGAATTTCTTGGGGTTAGTCTTGCTGTCCTTGGCCACCTGCCTTTCATTTTGAATTTTAGCTAGTTATCACTTTTTTACAGATTTTATTAAGCTCTCTATAATTTTCAAAGGCTGATGCCGACCCCTCTGACTTATATTTTTTAAATGCCCTTTTTTTATTGTTTATTGCCCTCTTAACAAAAGGTAGAAGCCATGTTGGTTTTAGTTTTAGTTTTAGTCGCCTATACTTGTTACCCATAGGAATTTATTTTGCAATAAATTTCCTCAAAGTATATTTAAAGCTCCCCCACTTGGCTTCTATATCACTATTTGCTAATAGCTGCTCCTAGTCTAAGTCCTGTATTGCATCCCTCAACAAGGAAAATTTGGCCCTTTTAAAATTAAATGTTTTTGCCTTCCCGCTCTGTTTTTCTTTTTTCCAGTTTATGCTAAAATAAATTATATTGTGGTCACTGTTACCAAGATTTTCAGAAACCGTGACCGCTCAGACAAGTTCTGCTTTGTTAGAAATAACCAGATCCAACAGAGCATCACTTCTAGTGGGTTCCTCCACAAACTGCCCCATAAAATTATCCTCTAACAGATTGAGGAAGTTCCTTTTTCAGTTGATGCAGAACCGTGACCCCAGTCAATGCCTGGGAAATTAAAGTCACCCAATATTATCACTGTACCTACCCGCACCATTTGATTATGCATCTGTTCTTCTATCTCCTCAGTAATGTTCGGGGGTCTATAGATTACACCAAAAATAATATTTTACATGAGATATTGTGGGTACCTATATCTTCAATGCTGGTTTGCAACACATGGATCTTCTTATCCACTGGTCTACTCCACATCTCCCATTCCGCTTCTCCACCCACTGATATAGTCTGCCCACTCTCTAACCTATCTACTCCTTCATTTTCTATATTGTTCTCCCTCCTCATCCCTAGTTTAAATACTACCACACCCCTTCTAGAAGTCTTTCCCCCAGCACAGCAGATCCCCTTCCATTCAGGGTTATGCAGGTGTGTGGAATATATATAGGTGTGTGAGATGTATGGAGATGTGTGGGTTATGTAGGTGTGTGGGTTATGCAGGTGTGTGGAATGTATGTAGGTGGGTGGGTTATGCAGGTGTGTGGGATTTATGCAGGTGTGTTAAATATATGCAGGTGTGTGGGATGTATGCAGGTGTGTAGTATGCATGCAGGGGTGTGGAAAATATACAGGTGTGCGGGATGTATGCAGCTATGGCATCTATGTCTGTATGTGTAACATATGCAGGTGTGTGTAATGTATTGAGGTGTGTGGGGTATGCAGGTGTGTGGAATATATGCAGGCTTGTGGGATGTATGCAGGTGTGTGGAATAATTGCAGGTATGTGGGATGTATGCAGATATGTGGAACATATACAGGTGTGTGGCATGTATACAGCTGTGTAGGATGTATGTAGGTATATGTAACATATGCAGGTATGTGTAATGTATAGAGGTGTGTGGGATGTATGCAGGTGTGTGGAATGTACTGTATGCAGGTGTGTGGAATGTACTGTATGCAGGTGTTTGGCGTATGCTGGTGTGTGGAATGTATATAGGTATGTGGGTTATGCAGATGTGTGTGATGTATACAGGTGTGTGCTATATATGCAGGTGTGTGGGATGTATGCAGGTGTGTGGGATGTAAGGAGGTGTGGGACGTGTGCAGATATGTGGAATATATGCAGGTGTGTGGGATGTACACAGGTGTGTAGGATGTATGTCGGTATGTGTAACATATGCAGTTGTGTGTAATGTATAGAGATGTGTGTGGTATGCAGGTGTGTGGAATACATGCAGTTGTGTGGGATATATGCAGGTATGTGGGAAGTATGGAGGTGTTTAGGATGCATTCAGGTTTGTGGGATGGATGCGGGTGTGTGGAATATAGGCAGGTGTGTGGGATATATGCAGCTGTGGGATGTATGCAGATATGTGGAATATATGCAGGTATGTGGGATGTATGTTGGTATGTGTAATGTATGCAGATGTGTATAATGTATAGAGGTGTGTGGGATATATGAAGGTATGCGGTATATATGGAAGTATGTGGGGCATGCACATGTGTGGAGTATCCAGGTGTATGGGATATGCAGGTATGTGGGATGTATGCAGGTGTGTGGAAGTATGGGAATGTATGTAGGTGTGTAGGGTATGCAGGTGTGTGTAATGTATGTAGGTGTGTGGGGTATGCAGGTGTGTGGCATGTATGCAGGTATGTGGAATATATGCAGGTGCGAGGGATGTATGTGGGTTTGTGGAATGTATGCAGGTGTGTGTTATGTATACAGGTGTGGGGGTTGTATGCAGGTATGTGAAATGTATGAAACGTGGGATGTATGGAGGTTTGTGGAATATATGCAAGTGTGTTGAATATATGCAGGTGTGTAGGTTGTATGCAGGTATGTACAATATATGCAGGTGTGTGGGTTGTATGCAGGTGTGTGGGATATATGCAGATATGTGGAATATATGCAGGTGTGTTGGATATATGCAGATGTGTGGGATGTGTGGAGGTGTGTGGAATGTATGCAGGTGTGTGAAATATATGCAGGTGTGTGGAATGTATGGTGGTTTATGGGATGTATGCAGGTGTGTGGGATATATGCAGGCATGTGGGATATATGAAGGTGTGTGGAATATATGTAGGTGTGTGGGATGTATGCAGGTGTGTGGGATGTATGCAGGTGTGTGGAATGTATGTTGGATGTATGCAGGTGTTTGGAATGTATACAGGTGTGTGGGATGTATGCATGTGTGTGGAATATATACAGGTGTGTGGGATGTATGCAGGTGTGTGGAATATATACAGGTGTGTGGGATGTATGCAGGTGTGTAATATATATATAGGTGTGTGGGGTATATACAGGTGTGTGAGATATATGCAGGTGTGTGGAATGTACAATGTGGGCAACATGTCAATGGAGATGTGTGGGTTGAATGCAGGTATGTGGAACATGTGTATGAAAAATTGTGGAGTGTTTGCAGGTATGTGGAACATGTGATTGGAGATCTTTGGAATGTATGCAGGTGTATGGGGTAGATGCAGGAGTGTTAAGCATGTGCATGAAGGTGTTTCTGAAATGTATGTAGGTTTGTGAAACATGAGTATGGATATTTTTGGAATGTAAGCAGATGTGGAGTGTATGCAGGTGTGTGCAACATATTAATGGATATGTGTGGAATGTATAAAAGTTGGAGTGGATACAGGCATGTGGGAGGTATTTAGGTGTGTGGAACATGTAAATGGAAGTGTGTGGAATGTATGCAGGTGTTTGGAATGTGTATGGAGGTGTGCCAGGAATTTATGCAGGTTTCTGGGATGCTTGCAGATGGGTGGAACATATGTTTGGAGATCTTTGGAATGTATGCAGATGGATGCAGGAGTGTGGAGCATGTGCATAGAGGTGTCTCTGAAATGTATGTACTAGTACATCTCAAAAGATTTGAATTTCATTAAAAAGATAATTGATATCAATAATTTGAGTCAAATGGAGAAACCCATACATTGCATAGACTCATTACAGTGGAAATTTGCTTACCGAAATCTATTTTTCCTAGAGTCCGTAGGCAGCACACCATTGGGATTACTTCCCCCTAGGTACAACTAGGAGAGACAGATTAACAAGCAGTAATTGAACTAATTAATCACTTAAGTGTTGCCCTAAAAAGCCTGGCTAGAAGCACCGCACACCAGTCTTGTACGCTGCAATGAAGTAAATTAATCTGAGTGGAAATGCTGTGCTGCCTACGTACTCCTGTAAAAATAAATTTCGGTAATCAAATTTCCACTTTCCTGATCGTCCTATGGCAGCACACCATTGGATTTAAAAAGCAATATTAAGAGGGTGGGGCCCTCCGAAGTTTTTTCCTGATATTGATTCACCAAAAGTCGAACTTTTTGCGAGGGGGAGCCCAATCTGTGATGTTTTAAAATGTTGATGGTGTAACATGTTGCGGCCTTAAAAATTTGATCAAAGGCACTTGCCCAAATTCTCCCCAGGATGTAGTGGTCGGGGAAGAGTTGAGTGAAGGGTAAATTTTGCCCTAAAAACGTACTTCTTTTTTTGACCTTTTAATCCAGCGGGCCAAAGTACCTTGCTGGTTTTGGCCTTTTTCCTTTTCCCATGAAATTGTAGAAAAATGTTTCCCCCAAACCTGAATATTGAGTGCTTGAGATAATTGAGCAGCGTCTTCTCACATTAGTGTGTGAACATCTGTTGTTTTTGTCCAGGGGATGTGGAAAGAACCCCCCGGGGAACAATCTCTTGGTTTTATTTTTAGATGTTGAAGTCACTTTTGGAAAAAAAACCCTTGGATAGGCCAGAATAAACAATTTTTGGGGTCTCTCAGATATGGTTCTCTACGGAGAGAGTTAAAGTTCCCTAACCTTTTTACTGAAGAAAAGGGCCACTAAGAAAATTTTTTTTTAAGTTATATATATTTGGATGACTGAGCATGGGCTCAAAGGGGCCGGTCAAACCCTTCAGAACAAGTGATAGTCCCCATGATGGTTGGGATTATCCCCACGTTTAAGTTTTCGCTGCTTTGAAGAATTTTCTGCCCATGATTGGTTTGAAAACTTTGATTCCAGCTGAGCTTAATTGTTTAAAAAGGGGCCCTTAAAATTATTGAAATTTGAGGCCCTTTTTAAAAAAGCTTTAAGAAACTGTAGTACAAAATAGCGAGTCAGCAGAGCTTCTTTAGGGAGCACCTTTTGTAGATTCTCCAAATCCTTTTAAAGGGAATATTGCAGGTCGTCTGGGCCCCAAAAGGGTTTTAATACTTGTTGAAACCAGACTGTTGTAATTTTCCTGTCACCTCCACCGTCAGAGGGATTTGTGCATTGGGATAGAACGTGCCGTTCTGAGATAGTAGGTCCTGCGAGGGGTAGTTTCCAGAATCTCCTCTCGAAGTAAAAAAAAAAAAAAGGGCCGAGAAACCCCCCGCGGGGCCAGAAGGAAAAATGCATGACCTTGCTTTCTCGTCCGAATCTTCCAGGGACTTTTGGGGATCAGGGAAGAGGGGAAATCATAAATTAATTTTTTTTTCTCCCACTGTTAAACCCTTTAATTGCTACACGGGCCCTGGGTGGAGGGAGCAAAAGTGTTTTTTTTTTTGCTTTGTTGGGTTGCTTGGCATCCAGGGGGTATCCATTTTGCAAGTAATTTGTTGAAGTTTTTGGGGTTTAGACTCCATTCCTGGGGTGCAAAAATTTCGCTGGCCAATCCCGTAAATGAGGAGCCTTGAATTCCCTGCTGGATGTTGTAGAGTTTTACTCGCCCATTCATCAAGCTCCTGCATTCCTGGAAAGAGGGGGGCTTCGGTACCCCCTTGTTTGTTTAGGTAGTAAACGTCCCAAATTGTTTTTTGTACGGGAAATTTTGGGTTGAAAAGGATGGGCTGAAAATGGTACAAAGCTAATTTGAGCCTCTTTTTTTGGTTTGGGAAGATAGCTCTTTCCCTGAGGAACCCCCCATTTGCTGAACCCAGGGCTTTTTACAGGGCACCCCAGCCCAAAGAGGAGACCGGGGGTGAGGACTAACTGCTGGTGAAAATAAAATTTTTCCCTTGCCCAGTTTTTTTGGGTTACCCACCACCCGGGTTTTTTGGGTGTACCATCAAAGACATCCGGGTTCTAGGGAATCCCTGTTTCTTTTCCCAGGAGGACAAGTTTTGGGCCCTTTAAGGGAAAAACGAATATGAGTTTGGCCAGGGTATGCATTGTGGTGGATGTCACTAAACCAACATTTCATCCTGAGCGAACAGTGTTTTTGGGACTGAGATAAAAAGATTGACCCCGGAGATACCTTTCTCCCTCCTCTTGGGACATTGAGAGTTTGAGGGGAAAATCGATTATAAACCTAGAAATTGTATTCTTGTACTGGAGAAGTTGAGATTTTTGTCTTTGCCCAGAAAACCCATGATTTTTGAGAGTCGTAAAGCCAGCTGGGTGGGGGGAAGGGTCTTCTGTTGGAGCTAGAAAGTCAATCTTCGAGAAAGGGATTACGTAACCCCTAAACAGGAGCTGGGGAAAAACCCACTATATTTTTGAAAAATTGGGGGGCTGATGAACTCAAAATGGGAACATTTGATTGGAAATAAAGGGGAGACTGACTTGGGTCTGTATTACTTTAATTTTTTCTTGTGATTTTCCGGATGGGAAATTGGGAATGCATGGTTTTGGAGTTTACTGATGCCATAAAATGACATCTTGAGAATATATAGGCCCCGATGAATTGTCTCCATCTTAAATTTTTTTCTTTATGAAAAATTTGTTGAGAAAAGTTAGATTTTTACAAGAAAAATTTTGTTCCCTGGTTTTGGGATAATATCCTGGAAAAACTCCTGAAATTGTATGAAAGAAACTTTCTCTAATGCACCTTTTCTAATGAATTCTTGGAAGGTGAAGGGAAAAGGGATTTGATGGTTTTCTGAACCCGTTGGAGGGAAGCCCCGGGAAATTTTATAGAGTCCCTTCAGAATTGTGGAGGGTCCCCGGTGTTGAGGAAGTTGAACCAAGTGGATAGAAAAGACTAGCCTCCCTCCAACCCGAGGGCCCTTTGTTCTGGCTAAAGGGCCCTTGATTTTGGTCACCCAGCTTCTTCCCGTACGAGGCATACCCTGCGGGGCTTAAAACCCTTTTTTCTCTTCCGGAAGCTGGTTTCTTTTTAAACCTTGGTGTTTTTTTGGATAGAACCAAAGGATCTAGGGTTGGGTTTTTTTTTTTGTCAGTGGAAAGACGCCCTTTACCCTTTACTAAACATTCCCGTATTTTCAAGTTGAAACCAAACAAACTGTTTGGTTGGAAAGGTAATTGAGAAATGGGTTTTTTTTGGAATTCTCCCGACCTTGTTTAACCATAAGGCTCTCTTTGGGAGTTGATGTTGCAAGGCCCTTTGAGGAAAATTTTTTGACATCTAAGGGAGAAAGACAAAAATTTAGCTGCATCCTTTATTAGAGGGGGTTCTCCAGGATCTTTCCCTTTGGGCCCCTTCTTCAGAGTTGATTAACTGGCTGAGCCCCAATAATAAGGGCCTGGCTACAGGTATGGATGCCCAAAAACTTTTTTCATGCTGCTGAAGGAAAGCATAAACCTTTTAATAAAAGCTACTGCGTCCCATCCATGGGGGCTAAAAAACATAGGGAAACCTAGAAGGATTTTTTTTTTTTTTTTTCTGTTTTTTTTAAAAATTTGCTATTGCTAACTCCCCTTTAGGTACTGTTCCTTCAGCGTTTTCTGGGTCCCTTGGGGTGTGACCTGAATCTACTCCTGGGGCCAGCCCATTAAATGGTTTTGACCATCATGTTGAAGCCGTCCGAGTAATAGGGTGATTGGAAGCCTTTATCTTTTAAAAAAGAGAGTAAAAGGTCTCTGTTTCTTTGCTTTACTTTTGGATCTTTACCGATTCCTGGATTTTTTAAACCGTTTTTTCTAAATGTGGTAATTTGTCTTAACTTAGGAGATACAAATCGTCTGATTCCTCAGAATCATAATCATTATCATCATAATCCTCAGAAACAGATACAGTACTGTCACCAGATGGGGAGGAGGGTAAATGTGAGGTGTGAGGCTTAGCTGCAGACTTGCTTGTGAGTCCCTGAGTGGCTCTAAACTCTTGAAAAGTTGCAGAGAGCTGTTCCTTAAACCAGGAGAGGAAGGTTCTAGCCTCAGACTGTAAGGAACCTTCTCCTTCAGGAGAAGAACATGAGTGCATATATTAGAGGAAACATTCATCTGGAATGGGGTTGATTGCATCTAAACACCGCCTGTGCTTGAATTTTCTCTTCCTTTTCCCACTATCCGCTCTGGAGGTGGACATCTAAGGATTAATGCAAAGACATAGTTAGAATTGCATTCTCAGTAAGCCCCAATGCTAAAGATGCATATAAAACAGTCCTCACTACATAAAAAGGATCTGTTGGTTAACCCAGACACACAGTAGAGGGCAATATAGCAGCTTCTTTAATAATGCACCGAGCTGCAGGTGAAAGCATGCAGCAGGCAGATATGCACACACCAAGCTCACCTCACTATAAACAGAAAGGTTCTGTTGTCTAGCACAGAAATGGTTAACTTGTTTTGAAAATAAGTCACAGTAGAGGGGTAGTATAGCAGCCTCATATATACTGCACAGGTCTAACATACAGCTCACCTTGCTAAACAGGAAGGATTCGCTGTCTGGCACAGAAAAGGTTAACTTATATACAGCACAGATCAGCAGAGGGGCAGTATAGCAACCTCTTATATACAGCACAGATCAGCCGAGGGGCAGTATAGTAGCCTCTTATATACAGCACAGATCAGCAGAGGGGCAGTATAGCAGCCTCTTATATACAGCACAGATCAGCAGAGGGGCAGTATAGCAGCCTCTTATATACAGCACAGATCAGCAGAGGGGCAGTATAGCAGCCTCTTATATACAACCCAGATCCACAGAGGGACAGTCTAGCAGTCTCTTGTATACGGCACAGATCAGCAGAGTGTCAGTATAGCAGCCTCTTATATACTGCACAGGTCTCACATACAGCTCACCTTGCTAAACAGTTTACTTATATACAGCACAGATCAGCAGAGGGGCAGAATAGCAGCCTCTTATATACAGCCCAGATCCGCAGAGGGACAGTATAGCAGCCTCTTGTATACGGCACAGATCAGCAGAGGGGCAGAATAGCAGCCTCTTATGCACAGCATTAATATATTAAACAGCCGTAGGCAGCCACATAAAACACAGCTTACCTTGAGAGGTTGTGCTGTTTGGCAAAACACCTTGAAGTGCTGCGTGCCAAATTTCAAGCCCCAGATGTACAGCGAGATCTTGCTGTAACAGCAAGCTCGCAAGCATGCAGGAAAGCTTCAGCAAGGATCGTGCATGCTTAGGCGTCTTATCCAGAGGGGCAAAAGTCAGAAGTGCCAGGTCCCACGTCAACGCTGAGGTACAGCTCCACATCTAGCCAAGGCACTTCTGGACGCCACCTGAGAGAGAAAAAAATACTGGTGTGGGGTGCTTCCAGCCAGGGTTTATAGGGCAACACTTAAGTGATTAATTAGTTCAATTACTGCTTGTTAATCTGTCTCTCCTAGTTGTACCTAGGGGGAAGTAATCCCAATGGTGTGCTGCCGTAGGACGATCAGGAAAGTATGAATTACAAGGTTTAATAAAATACATTTGTGAGCCCTATAACAAATAAAAAGATTGTCCTGCAGAACCCCTTTCATTTTCAATGATATTCTAATTTTTTGAGATGTACTAATAGGCGTGTGGGACACGAGTATGGAAATGTTTGGAATGTATGCAGGTTTTAGGGATGTTTGTAGGTGTATGGACCATGTGAATGGAAAGATGTTTGTAAAAGGGTATTTCACACGGTTATTTTTTGGGGAAAATTTAGTCCCTAATTTGCAGTTTTTGGGAATTACGGCTAAATCGTCCCAGTCTTACGGGAATCCACAGTTCTCATAGAGAACTATTTGGATTCCGTCTTTAGTCAAATTTTCACGGCGGGGGTACGTGCCCCTGGAAATGAATCCTAGGGACCGGCGAGCTGCCCGGGCCCCCCCGCCCCTGCTGCCGAGCACACGCCGTAATTGCGGGCGAAATCCGTCCGCAATTATGCAGTGAATAAGCCATGTGAACATAGCCTAAGGTGTGCAGGTGTGGGAAAGATGTGAAAAGGGAAAAAATGTTGAAAAGTATCAGGGTGGGAATGTTTGAGGGGATAGGACATCTTGGATGGTGCTGAGAATAAATGCATGGAGTATATGAAAGTGGGCAAGGTGTATGCAGGAGTATGGACTGTATGCAAATATGCAAACCATGGGCAACATGCATGAACAGGGCTGCGCCAGTTTTTTGGCAGAGTAACAAAAAAACCCCTTTGTACCCCTGTCTGAATTTGATAAGTGTCGTGTACCAAAAACTGGCGCAAGTCCGACAGCCCCAACACTTTTGTTTGCACTTTTTAATTTTGGATTAGAAAATCATGAAATTGGGTCGACAGAATGGGGGGCAAAAGGTTGGGGCTAACCATGTTAATTTTAAAAAAGGCAGGCTGAGCCCCCAAATTTGTTATAGAAAAACTTTAGTTGCCATTAGGCCAAAAAAATTCAATTTTTCCCAAAAAAAAACCACAAAAGTAATAAAACTATTTTGTTACCCGAAAAAAAACATATAAAATTAGAGAATTTTAAAAAATTTTAAAATTTTAAAAAAAATTAAATTAATAAATTAATATAAAATTTTTAAAAAAAAAAATAAAATAAATTTTTAAATGTAAAATTTAAGTTCAATTTTTCCATAAAATTAAAAACCAATACAGCTCTTGAAAAACCCCTTTCAGTTGATAGTTTGTAGTTATTCTAGCATTATCAGAGATTACAAATACATCACAGTAGGGTAGAAATAAAATAGCTGTCAAAATAGTATTTTATTGATCTTGCTTGGCAAACTTCAGGTCCCTAAACGACCGTGATCAAAATCTGATTAAAAATTGTTTATTTTAAAATTTGGGGTAAGAAAATTCTAAAAAAATTTAACCAAATAAAATGTTGATAAAATATAACCTACTTTAGTGGTATTAGTTGGGAAAGAATTTGTATATTTTTTAATACGAGTTTGTTCAGCATGGTTCCGGCTGTCTGTTAGGAAATTTTGTCGATCGGTAAACCCTGGGGAACTTACAATGCACCCCCTTCAACGCACCACTTTTTGAAAGGTCTGCAACCTTTCTACATATGATGAGCTCACCCAACCTATGAGAAATACGACTTCGAGGGAGACATTTTTCATACAAAATCAACCCCTGTTTTTTAAATGTATGACTTTTTGGTCATGTTTTTGGAAAATTTTCCCAAAAAATGTATGCAGATATGAATACATTGCGTTGCTGCACAAGTAAACAAACATTCTACTTCCCAAAGAGATCAGCGGAAAACCATAAAATGTTAAAAAAAAAAAATCTTTAGTGAGACATAATTATACGCCGTTTAAAATGAATAAAAATAAAGAAGCCTATGTATAAATTTAGAGTCTTTAATTTCAACAAAAAACCCCTGATCCCCAAGGG
>JAODAL010053777.1:0-25052 GCA_025379985.1 Phyllomedusa bahiana
TCCCCCAAAATGCTTTGTCCCCTTTCCTGACCTCCTCGGGGTGACTCCTGTCGTGCCCTCCACACTGTGTCATTGTGCCACTGTCTGAGCATTGGGTTGTTACAGTGTGACAGAGCACTCTTGTAACAAACCATGCATCAACGTCAGGCCAATGGGGAACATTTACCAAAAGTTAGATGCACAAGTGCAATCAAATGAAAGTGACCCATATAACAATGGTAGGCATGGCAGACCGTTCCTTCTATAGGGCAGGTTCACAGGCTTGATTTGCAGTTCTGAATCAGTGTTGAATCAAATAATAAAATTTGTGTCAGTAAGAACGGATTTTGGATGTGGATTTGACACTGATTTCGGAGGCAGATTTACAGCCTCTGTATACTAGGTGGGGGCTGACATGCCAGGTCTTTTTCAGCGCTGAAAATAAGCAGCCTTCTGTAGCTGGAACATCCCCTGTAGAGAAAAGGGTAAGGTTTTGGGTGTTAAAGTGCGTTTTGGATATTCGGCAGCCTATTAGAAACTTAAAAGGGACGCCCATGTGATTAGAAGGCAGAAGAAACACAATGTAACATGCGGCTAGTCCCTCGGATAAAGGTAGAACCATGTAACTATTGAGAACCCCCAGAAGCCCTAAACGAAGGGGGACCATGACTTTGGGAGGGGGGAACCTAAGCCCCAATTATAGTCGGAGTTTTTGGCTGTATAGCTGTAGGTTTTTAAAAGCTGAGGGTTTCAGTGTTTGCATAGTATAAAATATTGTAAGAACTTTGAGCAAAGGGGAGAGGTTTTGAGAGGGCGGCTTATAGTCCCTGCATTGTGCTTAAGCTACTGCCTGTGTATTTTATAGTTAGGAGCAGGGGGGGTTGTGTTATGAGAGGGAGGAGTGTGGGGATGGGGAAGAGTTTACTGTGAGGAGGGTGTGGTTTAGGTATAGATATAACTTCTGGTCTTCACTTCCTTCTTCCTCTTTTCTCTCACCAAGGCGTCAAGATAAGATGTTCCCTCCCACCCGCCCCTATTTAATGAATGGTCTGAAACTTGTGTTTAGTTATGAGCTGTACAATGACGAATGTATTATTGTATTGTTTTATGTTGACTTTATTGTATACCTGTTTTCAGACACCTTTATTATGATATTGATGAGTTACTTGTGTTGGCATTATCCGTTAAGCCCAAGGGAAGGTCAATCCTCCAGTCATGGTTCCCTAGAGATTTCCTTCCGCAGGGGATTTTCCTCTCCTGACAGCTGTAGGGTGACTTCTAGTGAGTCTGGGATTTGCTACTTGGTCAAAAAAAAAGAGAAAATGGAAAATATGAATCTTGTTACTATAACCTGTCACAGCTTTTATGTTGTGGTTCAGGAGTCAGGTGGAAGTTGCAGGTCAAGTTATGGGGACTAATTTTAACTAATAGAGGATGGTAAATCTCATGGTGTGAAGAGGCTGAGCTTTGGAAGTGGCCAGCCTTAAGGATGGTATAATGGTAATGGCATCCAGGGGCGGGCACGGTGGTTAATCAAGAGTGAGGATCTTCAGTAGGGTCATTGGTGCCCCCACAGTGTACTGGTCTCTGCAAAAATGGCAAGCCAAGCGTGGCCGCCCCTTTATTGCTGTCTGGCCGGGTGCTGCATGTCAGACAGCTGGGAATATCACACAATGGCCGAGCACTCCACCTGACTCCTTCCATGTTTTTTTGTACTTTTGTGGTTTGAATAAAGCTGTGCCATTTGACACCCAAAAAATAATGTGTTTTGTTGCATTTATTCTTGTGTTTGAACTGGGTACTAGTTAGAGCGGGGGTTCATCCCATATCCAAAAGTCATGTGTCTCCTTTCATTCCATTAGACCAGTGTTTCTCAACTCCAGTCGTGGGGGTCCACCAACGGGTCACGGTTTCAGGATTTCATCCGTATTGCACAGGTGATATCATTATTGTCAGTGCTTTCTATGGGAGACCCTGAAACAATGACCTGTGGGTTGGTCCTGAGAACTGGCATTGAGAAGCACTGAATTAGACTGTAAGCTCTTAGGACAGGGACCATTCCCCTTTTGTCTCATTGTTTGTTCATTTGTTTTGACCATGCAGGTGTGTGGAGACTTGTATGCCTTTGTCGCTCCATTGAAAGCTAAAAATATTCTAAAAGGCTCATAGGAAAAGAGTTGGGATTCTACATCGTCCTCTATTGAATATAGTGTTCTTCAAGTCACATCTGACTCACTTCAATGTGAATGGGGTTAATGTCATACCAGTTATTCATCTTCAGAACATTACATCCAGCTGGTGGTACTGAAGAGTCCCAACTCTTTTCCTATGAGCCTTTTAGGAAATATTTAAAGGGATTGTCTCAGTACAAAGAATAGTTTTCAAAATGTAGGGAACACTAAATGAAGAAGTTTTCCAAATATATTGCTTTATTCATCTTTTTTGTTAAGAAGCTACAAGTGATTTTATCATCTTCTGAGGACTTTCTAGTTTCCCAAGTGACCGACCTGTGTACTTCTCCCCCCCTGCTGTTTGTTCTATCTGATAGCAGGGAGTGATGTCATCACACAATCACACCCCTGCCAGCAGTGAGAGCTTGTTTTTTATCTGATCTTTAGAAAAAAAGACAGAATTACTCTACCTTTACATTACCCAAAGTCACGGACCCCCGCGACCTTTGTCCCAGGCCAGGCGCGCCCGGCCCCTGCTCCCAGGGGAGCCCCTCCGCACGTCGGGGGGGTCCCTCGTTCCCTCGCCCCCTCCGGCGCTCATTTTCCCGCGCGCTCCGCTCAGCGTGCCCCCGTCTCCCGGTGTGTGGCCCCGCCCCTAGGGGGGGGCGCGCCCGGCAGTTTGAATTTAAAAGGGGGCATGCGCCGGTAATTGGTTTTCATTGCCGGGCACTGCCCTATTTGGGTCCGGCCCCTTCCCCCGGGCCCCCCGGACCCTTTGGGTATATTCCCTGGTGAAAGGTTTCCAGAGGGGCCTGTCTTCCTTCCCGTTACCGACCCCCTGTTTAAATTTACCGCTACGTCCTTGCCGCCTGCCCTGCCCCCTGTTGTCTCCCCGCCCTACGAAACAGAACGCCTGTCCTGACCCCCCTGCCTGTCACGCCCACACCTGCCTGCCGTTACTGTACCCGCACTTTTGGCCCCCCCACCGCAGGAAAGCCCCGCCAGTGGTAGTGACCTGGTGGAAACCCCGCCACAGCAAGACCATCCCCTTTGCAGCGGCTCTGGTGAATCCCGGGGTCCCCTTGATTCCCACCCCTGGTGTGGGCTAACGCCACCCCCCTTGAGGGGGTCCAGTGGATCCACCCCCAACCGAACAGTGGGAAACCACCAGGGGAACCCCCCAAAGGGGGCCCTTGCCATTTTTTCCCCCACACCCCCCGTCGGGGTAAAGCAATCGAAACAGATAGCGCACACTCAGCAACTCTCCCCATGGTGCAGAAGCCACTCCTTTTCAGCCAACACCGCCTCTCCAGTTTTTCCTGCCCCCAAACATTCCTGTGCCCAGGGACCCAAGCTTCGACTGTCACTCCCATCCAATTTCCCAGCGTGACCGAAACAAAGCGGGGGGTTCTCACCCAACTCTAGCACGTGGACTGAGGGCCCACCAGCCTGTCCCGTGCGAAGGGGGCTTTCGTGGCAGCCTCCTCTCCGGGAAGGGCCCCGGGGCAGGGGCTACACCGCTATGGGAAGAAACGATCCACTACGGCGAATCTACAGTCGTCCTCAGGAGTTCCGCAACGTCTTCGGGAACCGGCCCCCCCCCCCGCGGAGACAGCTCTCCAAACCTACGTCAGGGGGACCTGCGGGTTGGGGACACGCGGTCAATTCCGTACTTGGCCTCATCGTCAGGGAACGAGGCCGCCCTTGTCCCTTTTCCCCAAGAAAGGGCTTCAAGCCGAGTTAAGGACATCTTGGCCGCTAATACCCCCGTCTTCCCCACGACTTGATCCGTTACTACCCGATCGACGACCTTCATTGAAGGGGAGGAGGAGCTTCTCAAGAACGCAGTCAGCCCAACTTCGCGTTTCCCCTCGCCGAAACCCAGTTTTTCCAGGGGCCTCCTGTGCCACGGGGCCCCAACACCCACCGACGACCCATGCGGGTTTGATCGGCTCGCCCCGAGCAGGAATTGGCCCAACCGGCAAAAAAACTTGTGCCTCTACTTCAGCCCAACATTTTTTGGGATGCCCCAAGCGCCCCAACCGCGGAAAACCCCGCCCTGGGACTGTGGAGAGTATTCCTGGGTGAAAAACCTCCCCTCTCCACCCCTTTTATCCTTGCGGGTCGGTCAAGCCCCGGGTATCACTTTCCAGTTCCCCCGGCGTTTTTGGACTCGGGCCTTCCCCGGAACTCATCCACCACCTCTATGAAGCAGTATCGGCCCTAGTGGACGTCGAAAAAACCGCTTGTCACTCACGTCAGGGGGGAGCTGTTTACGACACCATCCAGTTCGCACCAAGCCCCGTCCCTCCTGGGGGGGCGCACATAAGGAAGAAACTCCTTCTATGTGGTCCCGCTCCTCTCAGCGTTTAACCTCGCCCTCCGTGGCTACGGCCCACTCTCCTATCCTGGACGGTCTACGGGAGAGGTGATTCTTGGGAGCCCCCAACTGCGGGGGTGTTGTTTGGGGGCCCCACGCCCGGGCTTCCCGCTCTCGCTTAACCCTACAGGAGCCGCTCCCCCGGGCTACCCCGCCCGAAATCTGGAGTATGCCATGTGTTCTCCGAGAGACAACCGAGTCTTCCGCCGCAAAGCCATACGATTGCCCGTCCTTTTATGCCGGGAAAACCAGTCCCCACGGGGCCGAGTCTACCCCTGTGGGTTCCTGGAACTAAGCCTGCCCGGATATCCAGGAGAATCCCCGGGAAAGGGGGTTCATCCGAAAGTCCTCGTCCCCCGCTGGGCGGGTTCTTCTTCGTGAAAAAAAGGGAGGGTACCCTTCGCCCCTAGATTACCGGGCTTGAACAAGTCACAGTGAAAAACCGGTACCCCCCGCCGTTGATCAGGGAACTTTTTGACCCCGCCTGGGGGCCCCAAAAGATTTCTCTAAGTTGGATCGAGGGGGGCCTAAATTTGGTCCGTTTTTCCGAAAGGGGGCGAGAATGAAGACGGCCTTCAACCCCAGAGACGGCACTTTGATACCTGGTAGCCCTTGGGACTATAAAAAGCTCCCCCCCGTCTTTCAGGGCTATGAATATTTTTCAGGACCCCCCCACACCTGCGGGGTGGCAACCTCGACACATCCGGGTGTTTCCCTCCGACCTTAACCCACTGCAGCCAGTTCCCAGGTACGAACGTCCCGGGGAACCACCACGCCAGGGGGGAAAGTGCCTTTTCCATCACAAATCCCCCGTTTCTGGGGTACGTCATCTCCAAACCAAGGCCCCGAGGGACCCAGAAAAACTGTCTGCCGTGTTGCAGTGGCCACGCCCAGTGGGGGCTGCGGGCTATCCAGCGATTCTTGGGCTTCACGCCCGGGATTCCCACAAAACCCCTTTCACACGGGGAGGGGACCCCAAAACTTGGGACCGGAACCCCTTCGCAAAAAGGGGCCCCGGGAAGACGTAACGTCGGCTTCTTCTCCAAGACTTCTCGTGGCCAAAAGAATTAACATTTGGGGACCGGGATTACTACCATAAAAAAGGCCCCGGAGAGTGGGGTTTTCGCGGAGGGGGCGCCCGTTTTCCCATCCAAAATACCGGACCACAAGAAAACTCAATATCGCAGACGGGCCCCGACCCTTAAACCCCCCCCCCAGGGTAGGGGGTCGCTCCCAGTTTGATTTTCAGATCCACTTCAGGGCCCGCCGAAAGAATGTAGAGCCATGCCCTCTCCCGTGCCTCCGCAGGTGGGGGAAGAACTTTTCCGGAGCACATAATTTCCTCCAGAGCCCTCATCCGGCGGGAAAACCTGGACCTCCCAAGGTTTTTCCCCCTGGAAGGACTTATGTGCCCCTCTCTCCCCCCAACGAAAACCCAAAATGGGGGCATTTCTCATTGGGGCGGTCAACCCGGCGCCCAAGAACCTTCCCTAATCCCGATTCATTGGGGGCCAGAACTGAAAAGGATTTAAGGGCTTTGTTTCGTCTGTGATCCCGGCTCGACAAGACCCACCACAGGCCCACTTCAGGCCCCTTCCCTTCCCACGCAACCCGGGCCAAAATTTTTATGGACTTAATAACACCCCCCCCTCCGCGTCGGCAAAAACCCTTACTGGGGTTTACTGATCGCTTTTTTTTTTCCAAAAATGGCCATTTTGTCCCCCTTGCCCGGGCTGCCTCTGCCTCCCCCCCCGGCTGACTATTATTTCCCCCATGTGTTTTCCCGGGTGAAAGGGCTCCCTCACAAATCTTCGGACCGGGGATTCAATTTGCTCCAGGGTTTTTGGGGAGCCCTGTTCAAACCCCCTTCAGGGGAAGCCACTTTTCTTTTCCGCTACCACCCCCCAGACGAACGGGCCCGGTGGAGAGGGCAACCCGGGCTTGGGGTGTTACCTTCGTCATTTCGTCTCACACGCCCAAAATGATTGGGCCAATTTGCTGCCGTGGCGGAGTTTTCTTATAATCCCTTATCAGTCCGCGGGGGCCCCCCCCCTTTTACATCGTGTATGCTTGCATCCCCCCCCCCCCCCCCCCCTCCTCTCCTTTTGGTAACCTCCTCCGATCCCCCCGGGAGCGGACCGCACGGTCCAAAACATAAGGCCATCTTTCCCAAACCCGCAGTCCTGCTTTCCCCCGTCCGACGCTGAAGACTTTAAGCGGGCAAGGAAAAAACCCCCCCCCTGGTTTTCCCCCCCCAGGGAAAAAGGGGTGGGCCCCGTCAGATTGCCGCTTTAAAGATGCCGCTCACAAAGTGGACCCCCCGTTTCCTGGGGCCCTTTGAGGTCATCACCGCATCAACCCCGGGAGCAATACAACCCGGCCCCCCCTACGAAAGATCCCCAAAACATTTCACGCTCCTTATTGAAACCCTGGGCCTTAACCGTTTTTCCCCGGGAAGGGGCCGTTTCCCCCTCCGCTGGGCGTGACCCAATGTCTTTGAGGGCAAAGAATTCTGGGGAGAGGAAACTAGGGGGGAAGGTTACTTCCGGGGGACTGGAAGGGGTTTGGCCCCGAAAGAGGTCTTGGGGCCGGGGGAGAATACCTAAAACCCCAGCCTCTCCAAATTTCTTCAGTCCATAAGAGAAGGGACCCAAAGGGGGGGGGGGGGGGGACTGTCACGGGCGCCCCTGCACCACGTCCCGGTCCCGGGACATCCGTGCCCTGCCCCAGCGTCCCCGTCCCGCCCTCGGTTCGGGGTCCGCTCGGTCCGGCCCCCTCCGGCGCTCACTTCCCCCGGGCCCGGGTCCCGCCAGTCTGTGTCCTCTCACGGTCTGGCCCGCCCCAGGGGTGGGCCGCGCCGGCATTTGAATTTAAAGGGGCAGGTGCCAATTTGGGTTTAAATTCCGGCACTGCTCCTATTTACCGGGGGGCCCCCTTCCGCCACCCCGCCGGGCCTTGGGGTATATTCCCAGGGAAGTGTTCCAGAGCGTTCCTTTGCCCTTACCGGACCGCTCTCCTTACTTACCGTCTACGAACCCTTTCCGCCCCGCCCTACCCCCTTTTACCTCTACGAAACCAGAGACGCCTGTCCCACCTCCTGCATGTTAAAGACCCAGCCTGCCTGCCGTTACGTCCCTCGCACCTTGCACCACCGCGGCAAGCCCCCCCAGTGGAGGACCCGGGGAAATCCCCCCGCAGCAAGTCCATCCCGCTTTTCGGGAGGCCTGGGGAATACCGGGGCCCACAAATTCCAATCCCCCCGGGGTGGGCTTATCCACGCCTGCGGTGGTCCAGTGGATCCACCTCCAGACCGTAACAGCTCTGAAGCGTCTCCTGTCCTGGTAGAAGGTAATTTAGCTAATCTAGACTAATAACAAGTCTGACTACACAGAGCTCATACTAATTCGCAGCTTTCCAGAAGTGACAGAGCAAGCAGCATTATTTCTTCAAAGTATCCTATGAAACTTTGAGATGAGACAACCTCTTTAAGTTTACTGGAGCAGATAATGATGTATTAGTGTCTAAACACCTGAATTGTGCCGCTCCTTATCTCTTTTGAGACATCCAGAACCTCTCATCCAGTCAGCCAGAACTCCACTCTGCACTAATGAGGGGCAAGCACAAAAAGCCTCAGTGAGTCAATTGGAACGTGAGGAGCCCTACATCCAATAGAGACACTGCAGAGTCCCAGCTCTTTTCCTTTGAGCCTTCTAGAATAGATCTTTTAGGTCGGATGTTAACTGACTAGACTAAGCTCATTCTACAGTGACGCTTAAATTTCTTGGGGTTTCAAACATAACAAATTAAAAGGTCGTCGACGAACCTTGTCTGGAACACTATTACTCCCATCTCACCCTACACTTTGGGGCACATTTTTTGGGCCCGGTATGTTTTCAGTAAGGATAGGGGTGTAGATTGTTGCCAAACACTTCTGGTGTTGCTTATTTCCCTTGAGAGCAATTCTACATACTTGATCCTCCTTTCCTCGGTGAAGTCAGCATACCGCCATACTCACAGCATAGTCACCCGGTCCTGTCCAATTTGGCGGATTTGGTTCATTACACTTTATGGCCGTTTGGGGATAGAAGCAGTAGAGGGGTATATTTTGGGGTACAAATCAACAGATGGAGAAGACAAAATACTATAAACCAATGATTCCCTTAGTGAGTGATATCTGCCTCCTCCTGCCAGTAGGTTCTTGCTGAAAGTCAAAACCAGCAAAGAAAAAGGTCACAGCTCCGAGAAAGAAACTTTTTTTTGCTTACGCCCAAAGGGAAAGGTAGATTTAATGGCAAAGCAAACCTTCAGAAAGCCCCCAAACATTGCAAAAAACTTTCAGTGCAAACAGCCCGCCCCCTTTAACCCCCCTTAAAAAGGCATCATTAAAGGGTTACCTATTTAAAAGTCAGAAAAACACTCCCTGAAGTCACAATATTTCCCACATACATTGTTTGCTCCTGGAACATCTTATAACCACACTCACCGTACAATGTCCCAGACACTGCTGACCTGCAGCTCACGTGATTGATGGAAGATCCAAGCAATAACCATAAACATCTTACTTGTAAAACCTCTGTATTAGTGCAGTGCATGCAGTGATCTCTCTACAGTACAGTGCGGTACTACATGCCCTGCACTGCTCTTACATGTATTAGTGAGGTGCATGCAGTGATTGGTGGTCTATAACGCCTCTCTACAGTACAGTGCGGTACTACATGTCCTGTACTGCTCTTACATGTATTAGTGAGGTGCATGCCCTTGATTAGCGGTCTAGTGGCAGCTCTCTACAGTACAGTGTGGTACTCAGGGCCGTTCCTAGGCTAAATTGCACTCAGGGCGGAGTGAAGAAATTTCACCCCCCCCCGTAAAATAATGCGCCACAATGCATCACCAGATAGTTGCCCCTGTAGCCATGTAATACCCCCCTGTAACCAGACAATAGCCCCAGCAGTCATGATAGTTGCCCCTGTAGCCAGATGGTTGCCCCTGTAGCCATGTGATACCCCCCCTGTAACCAGATAGTTGCCACTGTAGCCATGATAGTTGCCACTGTAGCCATGATAGTTGCCCCTGTAGTCAGTCTCCCCCTGTAGCAAGTTGCCCCATGTAGCCCTGCTAGTTGCCCCTGTAGCCCTGCTATTTGCACCTGTAGCCCTGCCAGTTGCCCCCTGTAGCCAGTTTTTCCCCCTGTAGCCAGTTTTGCCCCCTGTAGCCAGTTTTGCCCTGTAGCCAGTTGTCACCTGTAGCCAGTTTTGCCCCCTGTAGCCAGTTACCCCCTGTAGCCAGTTGTTCCCCCTGAGCCATTTGCCCCCCGTGGCCATTTTGCCCTCTGTGGCCATTTTGCCCCCTTAGCCATTTTATCCCCTGTAACCAGTTTTGCCCCCTGTACCAGTTTCCCCCCGTAGGCAGTTTTGCCCCCCGAGCCCGTTGTCTCCTGTAGGCAGTTTTGCCCCCTTACCAGTTTTTGCCCCCGAGCCATTTTGCCCCATGTAACAGTTCCCCCGTACCAGTTTTGCCCCCCCGTAGCCATTGTCTCCTAAGGCAGTTTTGCCCCCTGTAGCCAGTTGTCCCCCTTTGCCCGTTTTCCCCCTGTAGCCCCGTTTTGCCCCCTGTAGCCAAGGGTAAAAACATAAAAAAAAACTCGCCCCTTTCCTTTCCAGAATCCCGCAGCGTCCCGGTCCCGGACCGGGATTTAGGGAAGCGGGGTGACGTCATCACCCGTTCACTCAGCCCCCGGGTCTCCTTTGGGGGGGGAGCCGAGACGACGTCGGGGGTGAAACCGTCCCCCCTGGGGGGGCTGGTAGGATCAGCCCTGCTGAAACCCGAACATACAGGAAGGAGGGGGAGCGGAACCATATGTCCCCCCTCCCGGCCCAGCGCACTAAGTTGTGCAGCGCTGGCTTTGACTCTGCAAAAGGGGTGTTTTTTCATCACCATGCAAAATCCAGGGCTAACCGCGGGATGGCGAGGCGGCAGCGACCCCCTCGGCGAGCGGGGGCCCCAGGCCCCGGGGGATAACCCACCCGCCCCCCCCCTAGGGCGGCCCGGTGACTCAGTCCGACTGCTCTTACATGTATTGTGGGTGCAGCAGTGATTGGGGCATAGCTCCTCTCTATAGTACAGTGCGGTACTGCATGTCCTGTACTGCTCTTACATGTATTAGTGAGGTGTATGCAGTGATTTGCAGTCTAGTAGCACCTCTCTACAGTACAGTGTGGGACTACATGTCCTGTATTGCTCTTACATGTATTAGTGAGGTGCATGCAGTGATTGGTGGTCTAGTAGTGCCTCTCTACAGTACAGTGCGGTAATACATGTCCTGTACTGCTCTTACATGTATTAGTGAGGTGCATGCAGTGATTGGTGGTCTAGTAGGGCCTCCCTACAGTACAGTGCGGTACTACATGTCCTGTACTGCTCTTACATGTATTAGTGAGGTGCATGCATTGATTAGCGGTCTAGTGGCAGCTCTCTACAGTACAGTGTGGTACTCAGGGCCGTTCCTAGGCTAAATTGCACTCAGGGCGGAGTGAAGAAATTTCACCCCCCCCCCCCTCCCGTAAAATAATGCGCCACAATGCATCACCAGATAGTTGCCCCTGTAGCCATGTAATACCCCCCTGTAACCAGACAATAGCCCCAGCAGTCATGATAGTTGCCCCTGTAGCCAGATGCTTGCCCCTGTAGCCATGTGATACCCCCCTGTAACCAGATAGTTGCCACTGTAGCCATGCTAGTTGCCCCTGTAGCCATGATAGTTGCCCCTGTAGCTCTGCTAGTTGCCCCCTGTAGCCCTGCCAGTTGCCCCCTGTAGCCAGTGCCCCCTGTAGCCCTGCTAGTTGCACCTGTAGCCCTGCCAGTTTCCCCCTGTAGCCAGTTTTTCCCCGTGTAGCCAGTTTTTCCCCCTGTAGCCAGATTTTCCCCCTGTAGCCAGTTTTGCCCCCTGTAGCCAGTTGTAACCCTGTAGCCAGTTTTGCCCCCTATAGCCAGTTGTTCCCTCTAGCCAGTTTTGCCCCCTGTAGCCAGTTGCCCCCTGTAGCCAGTTTTGCCCCCTGTGGTCAGTTTTGCCCCCTGTAGTCAGTTTTGCCCCCTGTGGCCAGTTTTGCCCTTTGTGGCCAGTTTTGCCCCCTGTAGCCATTTTTGTCCTCTGTAGCCAGTTTTGCCACCTGTAGCCAGTTGTCCCCTGTAGGCAGTTTTGCCCCCTGTAGCCAGTTGCCACCTGTAGGCAGTTTTGCCCCCTGTAGCCAGTTTCCCCCCTGTAGCCAGTTTTCCCCCCCTGTAGCCAAGGATAATAACATAAAAAACTCACTTACCTTTCCAGGATCCCTGCAGCGGCCAGGTCCCGGGAGCCGGGATTCAGTGTAAGCGGCGTGACGTCATCACGCCGATTACACTCAGCTCCCAGGGTCTCCTGGGATGGGAGCCGAGACTGAGCGTCGCAGGGGCCGTGGTGAAAGCCGTGCGCCCCCTGCGACGCTGTGTAGGTATCAGCACGCTGACTGAGCGCCGATACATACAGGGAAGGAGGCAGGAGCGGAACCATATGTCCTGCCTCCTCCCTGTGCCGGCAGCTGCACTAAGTGTGTGCAGCTGCTGGCTTTGACTCTGCACGGCTGTTTTACATCAGCCATGCAGAGTCCAGGGCTAACCGCGGGATGGGCGAGGCGGGCAGCGACCCCCTCGGGCGAGCGGAGCCCCAGCGCCCCGGCCGATAACCCACCTCGCCCACCCCTAGGAACGGCCCTGGTGGTACTACATGTCCTGTACTGCTCTTACATGTATTAGTGAGGTGCATGCAGTGATTGGTGGTCTATAGCTCCTCTCTATAGTACAGTGCGGTACTGCATGTCCTGTACTGCTCTTACATGTATTAGTGAGGTGTATGCAGTGATTTGCAGTCTAGTTGCACCTCTCTACAATACAGTGTGGGACTACATGTCCTGTACTGCTCTTACATGTATTAGTGAGGTGCATACAGTGATTGGGGGTCTAGTAGCGCCTCTCTACAGTACAGTGCGGTACTACGTGTACTGTACTGCTCTTACATGTATTAGTGAGGTGTATGCAGTGATTGGCAGTCTATAGCGTCTCTCTACAATGCAGTGCAGTACTACATGTCCTGTGCTGCTCTTACATGTATTAGTGAGGTGTATGCAGTGATTGGGGGTCTAGTAGCGCCTCTCTACAGTACAGTGCGGTACTACGTGTACTGTACTGCTCTTACATGTATTAGTGAGGTGTATGCAGTGATTGGCAGTCTATAGCGTCTCTCTACAGTGCAGTGCGGTACTACATGCCCTGTAATGCTCTTACATGTGTTAGTGAGGTGTATGCAGTGATTGGCAATCTAGTAGTGCCTCTCTACAGTACAGTACGGTGCTACATGTTCTTTACTGCTCTTAAATGTGCCAGGATGAGCCAGATTACATTGTGTATCTCTTATTAAAATGTAAAAAAAAAAGATGATACATAACTATCTACATAAAACCAAAATTTTTACGATGTTGTATACATAACTTAACAAACCATAAGTTTTTTCTGAAATACTGGGCTGGTCAAGTCACATACTCACTTATACATGCAACCATTCAAACCACCCATTTAAAACACTCCCTTTTTTCCCTATTGGTCCATCATTCCTTTCATACGTAAAACAAAACCCCATTCAAAATTTCTCTTTTTCTTTTTTTTTTTTTTTTTTTTTTTTAAAATTTGGGCATTTAAATCCTGACCCAGAAAAGCTCATGTCCTTAAGATAAAAAGTGATTTCCAGCTTCCAGCAGCTCTTTCTGATGTTACATGGAAGGACGTGCTTTATCTGAATTCATATCTGCTTCATTTTTTGTTTTGTCCTCCTTTTAGTTAAATAAAGGGTGACCCTTTTGTGGCTTTAAAAACCCAATTTTTCATCTGTTTTCCAAAAGAGTTTTGGGTTTTTAAAAATTTGGGAACCGAACCAAAAAATTTTGTATGTTTGGGGGGGAGGCCTGTATAAACTATTGTTTTAAAACATTCCAAAAAAAGCCCTTTTAAAATTTAAATTTTTAAATAACCACCTACCCGGGGGGTTCTTTCTTTCCCCAAACTGGGGTTTAGTTTCAATCGGACTGTGTGCCTCCATTATCTGTAACCTTTTCCCAAAATTTTCCCTCCAAAAAAATATAGAAAAACCCAAGCCCCCGGGGGGTTTTCCGTGCGTATTCCTGTCAAGGGACGCTTTTTCACATTTGGAAAAAAAAAAAAAGGGGCTGTATATTTTACACAAAATTGGTTTTTTGGTTTTTTGGTTTTTTAAAACAGGGCCGTTTGGGGGCTACGGTAAAGTGGAAGGTATGCGACCCCCCCTTTGGGGGGGTCCCTTATGAAAAGGGGAAGGGATGGAAAAAAATGGGCTGATTTTTTCAGTCAGGAGAGGAGGGGGGGGGGGGCCTTTTTGGGTTTTTTGGATTTTAGGCACCCCCCGCCCCCCCCAAATCCCCCGGGTCAACTTATGGGGCTCTGAAAAAGACCTTTGCAGCCCAAACAATGCCAATTTTTGAACACCAAGATCAAGGGAACGTCAGGGCCGCCCTTAAGGGCAGTACAGGGGAAAACCCGCTGTTTTTTGGGGGCTGGAGGGGAAACTTTTAAACCAAAGGGGGGGCCCGCTAAAGAGCAAGGGGGGAGGGGAGGGGTGGGCCCTGCAGTTTACTGAAATGGCGAAGTTTTTTAAAACCCCTTGTGATGATTTTTTGGGCTCGGGGGGCCAGGGTTTTTCCCTCTCACACAAATTTCCGGCCCCCCTTGGGGTTTTCTAAAGCCTCCCCCTATAAAAAGGCCCCCCCCATTCGGCCCCCCCTTTTAAAGGGGCCCCCCCCCAATTCAGGGCCCCCCCATACAGAGGCCCCCCCTTTTACAGGGGCCTCCCTATAAGGGGCCCCCCCCCCAAAAAAGATGGATTCAGCTGTATGGGGCCCTGAAATTACTGATGGTGGCCCTGCGTTTTAAATGTGCAAATTTACCAAAAGGTAAAAAAACCCCTTCACGGGGTGCCAATGCCCAAGGGAATGATGGGAAATTTTTGTAAAACCCTTTTTTAAAAAAAGCGGACACCCAAAATTTTTTGAAATGCAACAGTAAAACAAGTTGAACCTAGAAAGACTTGGGAAAAAGCAAAAACATAGACCAAAAAATAAAAGAAACGCCTAAAAGAAGGGCGCCCTTTCCCGGGATTCCAGTTTTTTTTTTTTGTTTCCCCTAAACCCCTTCAATATTCTAGGATGCTTTAAATCCCGGGTAAAAAAAGGAAGGGAAATAATTGCTGATTTTTTTTGGGAAACGGAAAAAAAGGGGTGGATTAGGAAAAATAAGGTTTTTTCCCCAATTTACTTATTGAAGAAGGAAATAAGAAAAAGGGGTCTTTTTTAAAAGGTAATGGGTTTTGATTGATCTACAATTTTTTAAAAGCAATTCATATTAAAAAATAAAACCCTTTCAGGGGGGTAGTGTTATAAAGGGTCCTCTTCTGCGCAATGTTTTATTTGTTGGAACATCAGTTTGTGCTCCGAAACTGCTCCCGTCCTGCTTTTAGGATTTGGTTTGTGACCTTTAGTCCAGTATTGATAGATTAATATACAGATATCTGATGATAGGTTGATAGACAGATGATGGATAGATAGATAGATATAGAGATAAATAAGTTGATAGATTTTTGATAGATAGAAAAATAGATAGATTCAAAGATAGATAGATAATAGATAGATAGATAAAGAGAGTAGTTGATAAAAAAAGGGTTGATAAGTAAGGTTTTATTTATGGTAGTTGGTCACGTACCAAAAGCACCTGATGTGGGGGGGGCCCCTGTTAAAAAAGGGGTTTCTCTTATTTGTAAATCACGTTCCCACTCAGGCGTCAAATTGATCATAAATCCCCATCTTTAAAAAGTTTAGGCACCCCCAATAAGTAAAATATATATTTTTTAATTATATATATATATTTAATTTTATTTATAACATTTGCTCTGGGGAAAGAATTAAGGAAACCCCTGCAAAGTTTTCATTTTTTCTTTATTTTTCTCTTTTAAATGGTTTTGTATTTTTGAGGGGAAAAAAGTAAAATTGTTAAATTTTTTATATAAATACTGGGCCAAAAGTCTCCAAAATTCAAAGCAAAAAAAGTTTTATATATTTGCAGTTTTAAAGGGGAAATAATAAATAATTTAAAAAAAAAAGCAAACGCTGTCGACCCTTTAAAAAAATTTCAAGAAAGCAAGTTCATATTTTTTTTTACCCCAAAAAATTTTGACTTAAAGTTTTAATCTTTAGGGGAGTTTTTTTTTCTAATCTTTGGGGTTTTGGGAAAAGGGTTTTTTTTTCCCTTCAAATTTCCCTTTTTGGGGGATTTCCAGCAAATTGGTTTTTTCCTTTTCCGGGTAAAACTTCAAACAGGGTTTTTTTTTTTTATTTCTTTTTCCTTTTATTTAAATAAGATTTGGTTCAAAATTATCACCTTTAGGGAAACACAAAGAAGTAGGGAAAGAGGTGGACTTTTGGGTTTCAATTCAAATGAAAACTGGAATTGGGAAAATTTACTGTCAGACTTGGGGAGTGCTGGGGTGTTTTGAAAACTGGGCAGTGGTTTTCTTAATTTTTTTTAAGGTGGGTGTTTATACACTGCCACCACATTCCACAAGAAATCAAAAATCAATCACAGTGGAAGGAATTTTTTTTTATCACCCAACCCAAACAACCCCCACCCCCATTGCACTGGTAAAAAAGTTCCCAAAAACCCAAAACTATCCCCTTTCCCGTGTTTACAGGGTTTTTAAAAAACTTTTAAACCCAAAGGTTGGGTTTCTTTAAAGGGGGGGCCCTACAAGGACCAAAATTATTAAAAATTTTAAGCTTTTTAAAAGACAAAATGTACAGTAATTACAGAAAAACAAAAAATTTAAATAACAATAAGGTGCATAATATAAGCCCAAAATTTGTCATAAAAATTCAAAAAAAAAAACCCAACACTTACAAAGTCAATGATCTTCTGTCCCCGGGGGAAGGAAGGAAACTAGGACAAGTTTAACTTATGTCATAACCCCCAACGTGAAATTTTGTTTTTTTCCTGAAAAAAATATTGTTTAAAGTAAGAAATTTGTTTCCCGGTTTTTTTGAACTTTCCCACAGTTAATTTTTAGTGATTTGTTTGTCCCTTGGGCTGGTTTTTTAGGTGATGAGGGGAAAGGTACAAAAATTCCTTATTTTATGTATCCCTTGATTGACCCATTATAAGATATGTTGGGGTTGTCAAGGGTGGATAGACATGTGAAAACCTGGTCCTCCTTTGGAGTAAATAAAGCCCCATGCTCTATGTCAAATGTCCCACTTGGAGATAACCTGTTACCCCAATAAGGAGTTTTAGTGATTTATAGCTGAAGTCTATTATGCTTGAATAAACTAGGGAATACACATAATCGGTCTGTGGTGAGGGGGGTATACATAAGCAATCCATAGTCACTAGGATATATATATATATATATATATATATATATATATATATATATATATATATATATATATATATATAATTAACATTTTTATGACAGATAGATAGATAGACATATGCTGGCAATGCCTTATAACATTGAAAAATTTATATTTCTTAAATAATAAAAAAATAAAAATAACTTATGATTGATTTATTCACTAGTAATCTATTAACAGACACATGTAATTTACCACAAGGTGGCAGAGTATTTCCTTACTCTTCAAAGCATCTCTCGTACGAGTCATTTTGGAAATAATTTTCTATTCACTAAAGGGCAAAAGAAAAAATGAAATTCTTGGAAGAAATTGAAAGTTATTTCTGAAGATGAACAGATGTTGTACTTCTAATTCTAGATTCCATCGCCTGCAGATCTCACTGTAACTGCTTTTTGTTCTTCTAGTTAAGTTTTGAGATGTCAGACAAGATAATAATACCATTACTGGTGTATTATAAGACAGAGGTCATGGGGTTTTATAGTTCACACTATAGAAGTGTGATTGGCAGGATTCCTGTCTTATTTATGACATACCCTATGAACCTTCCCACTTTTTCTATACATGGCACCCCTCTTGTCAAGGTGTTGTTTCTGCCGTTGCAGCTCAGGCCTTTTCAGTTTTCAATCAATCAAAATTAAAATGTGACTCCTCCTTTACAGCTAATTTAAAGAGGACTTATAGCCTTAACTGTTTTAGTAAATACTTGATTGTCTAAGGTACAGCAGACAATTGGGGGAAAGGGACCTGACCATTCCATACTCACTCCTATAAATACTCTACTATAGGCCTGTATAACATGCAGCCCATGGGCCACTTGTGGCCTACCAAGGTATTGTGAAATCCTGCCCTGAAATGGGTGCTCCCCTGGGGGTTTTCATGGTCAGTTTGGGGTGTTCCTGGGCAGTTTGGAGGTATTTCTTGTTAATCTGGGGGTGTTCCCAGGCAGTTTTGGCCCCTGCCAAGTTGTGCAGGCCTGCTCTAGCTGCTGAGTGAGTAAAACAATGCCCACAGCAGCCTCTTTTTTACATAGTAACCTACAAGTTATGATTATACTTATAAAATAGTAAATATTATAAAACATTGTAAATGGTGTAGGAAACATTGCAATGAGCAGGTCTGTCCCAGAGGGAGGTCAGTGATGGTCCCATCCTACAGTTTCGGAAAAAAACAAAGATACCCCAAACCATGCCATGGGGTTGCTGCCTTCCAATTCATTTAGAACCTGTTTTTGCTATGACAAGGTGGGGGTCTCCACACCTTCTAGGTGCCGTAAAACTCCTATCAGTCAGTGTCTCCATGGCCTCTACAATGTACAGGGTGGGCCATTTATATGGATACACCTAAATAAAATGGGAATGTTTGATGATATCAACTTCCTGTTTGTGGCACATTAGTAAATGGGAGGGGGAAAACTTTTCAAGATTGGTGTTGACCATGGCGGCCATTTTGATGTTGGCCATTTTGGATCCAACTTTATTTTTTCCAATGGAAAGAAGGGCATGTAACACATCAAACTTATTTATTCTTTCGTGAGTTATTTACAAGTTTCTCTTTGTTTACAGCCTTAGAAACAGAATGCTGTAGCAGTAATCAGCAACCATCCAACTACCCCTCACCACCCCTGCCTGCCATGTCTATGGCACAGTAGGGGCAGGTGGCTTCTGTTCAGGTTTATAGGAAAAGTGAAAAGAAAGACTATGAACCTTCAGATATAGCCCCTTCACTGCCACCTGTATAATGTAAAATTGTATTTTCTCCCACCCATTGCCTCACCCTGACCTGCAAATATTGACTCCTTAACGACCGCCCACCGTCTTTTGACGGCGGGCATTTCAGGTTGTTCGTCTGCAGCGACGTCTTTTGACGGCGGGCATTTCATGTTGTTCGTCTGCAGCGACGTCTTTTGGCGTCGCTGCAGACATCGGAGTTTGCGCCGCCCGGCGCCGCAATTGCGCTAGGATCGGAGCTGTACTACACAGCCCCGATCCCAGAGCATGTCCTGCAGACATCGGGGAGTGGAGGAAACCTCCGCAACCTGATGCTTTAACCCTTTGATTGCGGCAGTGCGTTACTGTAGCACAATCAAAGGGTTCCCCGGCTCTGTCGGGTGATCGGAACACCCGGTGACCCGACAGAGCCCCGGGAACGGGCTGCACATGTCAGCTCTGGGGAACCTAGCGTGGCCCCAGAGCCGTCTGTGTATGAAGCCAGTGATTAGGACGCACTGTGTGCTGTCCTAATTCACTGCCTGTGTCAAAATGACACAGATTAGAATGTATAGCATATATGAGTATGCTAATACATTACTAAGTGTAAAAAAAAAAATAAAAAAATGTTAAACAGTACTCCCTTCATGGGCGTCAAAAAAAAGTACAAAAAAACCCATAAAAAGTGTAAAAAAAAATAATAAAAAAAAAAATAATAAAATAAAATTTAATTTTTAATAAAAATAATTGTACATAAATTTACAACCACAAAAAACCTACACATATTTGGTATCCACACGACCGTAATAACCTGTAGAATAATCTAACAAGTTATTAAGTGTGAAATGTGAATGGTGTACTTAAACTATTCCCCCATAAAGTACAACTTGTCTTGAATAAAACAAGGCCTCACACAGCTGCTATTGAAAAAATAAAAAAGTTACAACTGGAGGCAAAAACTAAAAAAATGTTCTGGTCATTAACTACTTTTCAGGCGTTCGGCTTAAGGGGTTAAACTCTTACTACCTGTGCTCTGCCCTTACCTGCTAACCCTGTGAAGGCTTTTTTTTTACATCTGCTCAATAGTTTCCATTTAAAAAGAAAGCTTAAAGGGTTATTTCCACCTCATTGATTAGCTTTAGACAAGTAGGCAAAGGCAAATAAAGAATATTACCAAATATATTGCTGTCTGTTCTGGTTTTGCTTCCATTCAGAGCCAGAGCAGTTTTTTTTTATCTCCTGTCTGTATACATAAGCTTCCATAGGTTACCAACCACTTTTCTCTGGCTTTCCCAGGCTGTCATGGTGATGTCACTTCCTTCTGTGTCTTATCAGCAGCAAAGGAGCTTGTTTATGTTCCTTACTGACAAATTTTAACCTTTTATAGCTCTATATGGAAGTGCTCTAATAAAGGTATGCAAGTATCACTAGGGGTCCTAGCACATACTTACCAACCCTCCTTTCTTCTGCGAGAATCCTGCAAAGCAGGACACAAAAGGGGCGCTGGTTTATGCAAACATAGCCCGAAAAGTAGATGTTTCAGGGTGGATTGTGAGTGTTCACAGGTGCAGGGCCAAAAGCTTCAGTAATTGGGAGAGGAGAAGCTTATCCAGAATGGGATAACTGCATATAGGTTTGTAAAGCTAACAATAAAGACAGTGGAAGCTTTATAAAAATCTGCGCTAAACTGCCTATGGTGATGGCTACAGATAATGTTATGGCAATCAAAGGACGCAGCCCAGTGCCTCACATCCTCCTATAACAATCTAACACAGCAATTTCAAATTTAGGCCCACAAGCCAAATCTGGCCCACAGTGTAATTATATTTGGCCCATAAGTATTGGCAAGGTAGTGTACAGAGGAAAAGAGGAAAAAGCCACTCATCTCATCTCCCTCACTCATCTCCTCCCCCTGAATAGAGCAGAAAAGGGACACATGGCAGAAGAAACAACAACTCACACAGTGGGAACGACTGATCAGATAAGAGGAGCTCACAGGAAGAAAAGAGGATCTGGAGACTCAACACTTAAAGGGGTTGTCTTACTACAAATCATTGCACAAGACAAGGTGCCCTCAATATCAGTCCTACAATATTAAAACTTAACTTTTAATGGTAATGTCAAATAATATTACAATAACAGACATCAAACCCTCCATAAGTATAAGGGTAATAAGGAATATAATATGAAGACTCAACACTCTAAGCAAACTATCAGTCCCAATGGAGGGGTTTTTCCCAATGTTTCCTTTCCCTGTTACCGCTGTTTTCCCAAAATTGGAAGTAGTTTCCAACATAGAAAGGTTTCAAAAAACACAGAACACCCTCAGAGTTCCTGACTGGTTAATTTCAGAAAACTTTTTTTGTAGAAAGTGATAATATCTCACCCTAAAAAACAGACCCTATAGCAGGAACTGTCCCTCAGTGGAGCAGGTGCCCCAAAAAGGGTGACTAAACAAAGAAACCTATCTCTACCTCTCAACCTGTGTCTTACAAAGATTAGCTTTCAACACATAGGAAACAGTAAGTGAAGACGTTTTCCAAATCTACTGCTTTTTTTCTTTTTACTTTGTTGAGAAGTAAGGGGGTTTGTTCTGATGCACCAGGGTTTTCTAGGTTACCGACCTGCTCTCCCCTGCTCTGTGTCTAATCTGATAGCAGAGTGATGTCATTACTACAGGGGCACTGCAAGGCACACAAGACACCAGCAGCTTGAGTATAACACTCTAACAAAAGAGTGTAATTAGTGCAGAGAACTTCAGAGCTTAAAGTAAACAAAACTATAGATAAGATCTATGTTCAGAGCAATTAGAAGACCTGCCAATAATATGGGGGCGAATTGCGACAGCTATAGGAAACCGTAGCCTGATGGGAAGAGACAGGATGCATGAATAAAAGGGCTGCTTGTAAAACTGCATGGTAAAAAACAAAACCCCTTTTCCACCTCACCCCACATCTTCCGGGGCAGCAGGGTACCCCAAATGGACAAGCGATAAGAATTTGCACAAGTTCAAAAAAATTTTGGGAACTGCAAGGAACTGGTTTGGGGACCCCTTAAGCCCTTGATAAAAACCCGGTTAGCTCGAAAATTTTGGGCCCCGAGGTGGGCATAGTTTTAAATTGTGATCTCTCACTCGGCACCAAATGTCCCGGGCCTGAAAAGGTGTAAAGGGGGTTTTTGTCTGGGTCTTGAGAATTAGGACGTGAATATTTGGCGCTCTCTTTCAGAAGGAAGAAAAGTGGAGCACTTTTGCCACCTATTGATGATAGCTGCCCTGTAAGTCAGCATCAAAATGTTTAAAGAACAAAGCAAGTTTTCTTTCTTCTGGATTAGATATCATTTGCATTCTTCTACTCCTTACTCCATGTACTTATAATAAACAGCTAGTGTCCTTAAAGAGTACCTATCACCTCCATATAAACACACAAAAATGATAAAAGATAAATTTAAAACTTTTCCAAATACAGTCATTATCAATCCCAAAGGATTTCCCTCTTTTAACAGGGAAAAAGTTTTACTTTTCCCTTTTTAACTCAGGAGTCCTTATAATCTGTTGGGAGATACCAATGTGCAGGGGGACGAGGGCAAGTGCTTTTTAGGGGCACGAGTCTCATACCAGTACCAGGGACAGCACACTAAGGCTATGTTACACTGCAGTGGACAAAAAAACGACCTGAAAGCCAAATACTAAAAACTGAGTTTTCTGTCCACTGCCTGTCAAAAGCAGCTGAAAAAACGTCAGTTTATTGTTGCAATTTGTGTTTTTTGGTGCGGTTTTTACCCGCGTTTCTTGCTTGTCTTCAAGTCTGGTTTTTATTGTATGCATAAATTAAGCCATTGGATGTAACTCGACCCTACAAAAGGGGATGAAAAGCACATTATTGCATTTATATGGAATCTTGTAGTCGTTTTATGGATTTTGGTACTCGTAAAATTATCTCACTTTTGTAGCCAAAAGTACTTTTTTTATGGATTTTGGCGCTAAAATCCTTATTTTTACGGATTTTGGCACTAATAAAGTTATGTCGCTTTTTCCGCTAAAAATCTGTTTTCTTACGGATTTCGGCACTATAATACTTTCTTTTACTGATTTTGGCGCTAATAGGGTTTTTGGCACTAAAAATAAGTTTTTTACGGATTTTGGCGCTAAAGTCCATGTTTTTATGGATTTTTTTGCTATTGTTATCTCCCTTTTGCTATAAAAAATCCGGCTTTTTACGGATTTTGGCGCTAATAAATTTACCTCCTAAATCTGTAAGATAAAAGGATTTTTAGCGACAAAAGCGAAATAACTTTAATAGCGCCAAAATCCCCCCAAAAACTTATTTTAGTATTAAAATCCGTAAAAAAAAAAAGTATTTTAGCGTCAAAAAACTTATTTTTGGTGACAAAAGCGAGAACTTTATTTTTGCGGATTTTGGTGCCAAAATCTGTAAAAAATGCATATTTTTGCCAACAAAAGCAAGATAAATTTATTAGCGTCAAAATCTTTAAAAAAGTATTTCAGTGCCAAAATCCGTAAAAAAAATTATTTTTAGCGACAAAAGCAAGATAACTTTAACAGGGCCAAAATCCGTAAAAAAACAAAACGTGTTTTAGTGTTAAAATCCGTAAAAAAAGGATTTTAGTGCCAGAAAACTTATTTTTAGCAACAAAAGCGAGAACTTTAATAGCGCCAAAATCCCCAAAAAGTATTTTTTATCAACAAAAGGGAGATAACTTTAATAGTGCCAAAATCTGTAAAAGAAAATGTTTGCGCTAAAATCCGTAAAAGTATTTTTAGCGTCACAAGCGAGATAACTTTATTAGCAACAAAATCTTCTAAGAAAAGGATTATAGCGCCAAAATCCTTAAAAAACATATTTTTAGCGTCATTAGAGCAAAAATCTTGAATTGCGCAAAAAAAGTTAGCGACAAAAACATGATCACTTTATTACAAATGGTACGAACGAGGACATATCAAACACTTGTATGCAGAATTGAAAAAAGTATAAACTGTAACACCCACTATAGGAGGGACTAATCTCCTGGGTGGGTTTTCATTGAAAAATCGCGGCAAAAAAACGTCTTGCGCTTTCCATAGACTCCTGTAGTAAATTGTCTGCCCTGCTCTGGCATTTTTTACAACATGTTACAAAAGACGAGCAGTAAAAAAACAAGCAGAAAAAAAGCAGTGTAGACAGCAGGAGGTTTTTACAATATAAGTCTATGGGAGATGTCTTCAGTCGTTTTTTCTGTGTTTTTAAAAAATGAAAAACACTGAAAAAAATTGACTTTTTTTCTGTGCAGTGGAGACATAGCTTAAGGAAACAGTGTGACAGAGTTTACCTGTTCTCCTCTATAGCACACAGGCATCTGTATTACACTGCTGCTGGTGAGCACATGATGTAGACTTACAGGCTCCCCCCTGCACTGTGGACTCTCCCAGTTCAGGAACTTACAACTGTCGTCACAGTGATCCATCAAGCTGTCATGTGCTGACTTGGCCCGACTTCAGAGCTGTCTTAAAGGGCCAGCGCTTTCTTAAAAACTGAAATACAGGTGAAAGGCTTTGGTTTTCCTAATTTGAGAAAATGTTTGTATTTTAGTCTTCTGTTACTTCATGAGGTTTGTCTGAAGATGATAGGTACTCTTTAAGGAGAGATAGTAAACTCCACTCCTAATAATATGACCTAAAATAAAATAAAAAAAATAAAAAAAAAACATATTTAACATCATTTTTTGGCACCAGATAAGGTGCTCCCTCCAACCAGAAGTCAAGGGACATCACAACTTGCTATTATCCATGTTACAAAGCTACATAGTTACATAGTTTGTAAGGCCGAAAAAGGACAAGACATCCATCCAGTTCAGCCTATTTTTCTAAAGTGTTGCTAAAGTGTTGATCCAGAGGAAGGCAAAAAACCCCAATGAGGTAGCAGCCAATTGTACTCATTTGAGGGAAAAAATTCCTTCCTGATTCCAATCTGGCAATCAGAAAAATCCCTGGATCAACGACCCCTCTCCAGAATCCTGGTCACTGTAACTTGTTATATTATTATTACACTCCAGAAATGCATTCAAACCCTTTTTGAACTCTGTTATTGAATTCACCATGACAAGTTCCTCTGGCAGAGAGTTCCACAGACTCACTGCTCTAACAGTAAAAAATCCCTTTCTATGTTTATGTAGAAACTTTCGTTCCTCAAGATGTAGAGAATGCCCCCCCGTTCAGATACAGTCCTGGGTATAAATAAATCTTGGGAGAGATCTCTATATTGACCTTTGTTATTTAAACATATTTATTTTGGCCCCCCAAAAA